>CAUYQV010195403.1:0-15293 GCA_963574575.1 Galagoides demidoff
CTGGAACATATTCTTCTGAGCAAAGTATCTCAAGAATGGAAGAAAAGCTATCCAATGTACTCGGTCCTACTATGAAACTAATTTATAGCTTTTATATGAAAGCCATAACCCAATTATAGCACAAGAATGTGGGGAAAGAGAAGGGAGGTGAGGGGGAGGATGGGTAGAGGGAGGGTAATTGGTGGGACCACACCTACGGTGCATCTTACAAGGGTACATGTGAAACTTACTAAATGTAGAATATGAATGTCTTAACACAATAAATAAGAAAATGCCAGGCAGCGTCTGTGGCTCAAAGGAGTAGGGCACTGGCCCCATATGCCGGAGGTGGTGGGTTCAAACCCAGCCCCAGCCAAAAACTGCAAAAAAAAAAAAAAAAAGCCATGAAGGCTGTGTTAACCAGTTTGATGAAACTATTTCAAATTGTATATAAAATCCAATACATTGCCCCTTTCCTTGATTAGAGGATAACAGACCTTTTATTTCAATCCCTATGAACTGTATTTAATGAGAGGGGGAAAACCTCAAAAGGAAATTGGAGGAAGATGTGTCAGACAGGTTGAAAACAAGTGCTATGCACAAGGAACTCACTCCTTTTCCTTTTTGAGCTCTCAACCCTTGGGAGGCCCATACTAATCACAAGCTCCCACAAAAGTGGTACAATGCACTGGAGCAACCTCCATGATGAAGAAGTACAGGCTACCCAGGCTTCCTGAGGCCAAGAGATCAGGGAGAGCTTTCCTGAGGAGGTGACACTTGAACTGGGGCTTGAAGAGTAAGAGGAATCTGCTACATAAAGAGAGAGGGGTGTGGCAGAGGAAAGAACATATGACAAGGACAGTGAATGCAAATTCCTTTCCTTTTCCTCCCCACTGGAGAGTGTAAGGTGGAAGCACTTGAATTTAGTCATCTCTGCTCGGTGCCCGTAGCACAGTGGTTATGGTGCCAGCCACATACACCGAAGGTGGCGGGTTCAAACCCGGCCCCGGCCAGCTAAACAACTGCAACAACAACAAAAAAACAGCTGGGTGTTGTGGCAGGTGTCTGTAGTACCAGATACTTGGGGCCTGAAGCAAGAGAATAACTTAAGCCCAAGAGTTGGAGGTTGCTGTGAGCTGTGATGCAACAGCACTCTGCTGAGGGTGACATAGTGAGACTCTGTCTCAAAAAAAAAAGAATTTAGTCATCTCTAGAAAATGGAAAAAGGGAAAGAAAATTAACATGATTTGCAGATTATACAGTTTTATATCTGGAAAACTTAAGTGAGTCTGTTGCAAAACAAACAACAAAAATAGCAGGGTCTAAAATTAAAATAAGGAAACCAATAGCTTCCCTATTTATACCAACACCAACCACTTAGAGGAATAATGGAAGTGGTGAGCCCATTTATAATAGCAACCCAAAAGGTAATGGACCTAAGAATAGACTTAACAAGAAATGCATAAAATCTACATGAAGGAAACTTTAAAATGCTGCTGAATGATGCAAAAGAAGACTAGAACTCATAGAATGGCAGCTTTATACTTGAGAGAGAAAGGTGAACAGCATAAAGATGCCACTTTTCCCTAAGATGATCTATACAATTAATGCTATGCAATTAAGAATAATTCTTGCTCGGTGCCTGTGGCTCAAGTGGCTAAGGCGCCAGTCACATACACCTAAGGTGGAGGGTTCACATCCAGCCTGGACCTGCCAAACAACAATGACGGCTGCAGCCGAAAAATAGCTGGGCGTTGTGTGCGGGCTCCTGTGGTCCCAGCTACTTGGGAGGCTGAGGCAGGAGACTTGCTTAAGCCCAGGAGTTGGAGGTTGCTGTGAGCTGTGATGCCACAGTACTCTACTCAGGAGGACAGCTTGAGGCTCTGTCTAAAAAAAAAAAAAAAATTCTCCACCTGTTAAACGCTCACCAAATCTTTAAGGCTCAGTTCAAATTCTGTCTCCTGGTCAGAATTTATTGCTCGTATTTCATTGACCTTTATTCTGCTTTTGGCCTTTTATTAGGATTTGTGATTCCACTTTAAGAATAAGTACTTTTTGAAGTTAGGACTCTATCCCATCTGTCTCCATGTAATGGTGACCTTGAAACCCAGGAGGGTTGGAGTCACAGGATTTCCTGAAGGTCAGGCAGGCTTTGTCTGGAGTGTAGAAGAAGCTTTTCAGTCCCTTTTTCTTGTCTCATTGTTCCCTGCTGGCTGGGACCTTAGATTTGCCACCTGATTCTGCTTTTTGCTATCACCCTTGCTGGGACATGGTGTTGCCTCCTGCTGTCCTAGAGTTTAAACTTGCCCAGCTTTGCATTAGGTCCTGGCAACTTGCCTTGCCTCTTTCTGTCTCTTTCTGAGCTCTTTCTTTGGGTTTGGGTTTGGCTCTTCTTGTCTCAAACGACAGCCTGGATTCATACCTCATGTTATATACACAAAAATAGACTCCAAGTAGATCAAAGATTTACCTGTTTTTTTTTTTTTTTGCTTGTTATTTGCGACAGAATCTCACTCTGTCACCCTGGTTAGAGAGCTGTGGCATCATCACAGCTCACTGCAACCTCAAAGTCTTGGGCTTGGGCAATCCTCTTGCCCCACCCTCCCCAGTAGCTAGGACTACAGGCTTCCTCCATAATGCCTGGCTTGTTTTTCTGGTTTTAGAAGGGATAGGGTCTCAGTCTTGCTCAGGGTGGTTTTGAACTCCTGAGCTTAAACAATCCACCTGCCTTGGCATCCTAGAGTGGTAGGATTACAGGTGTGAGCCACCATGCCTGGCCTACTTATTTTTGTTTTTGTTTGTTTTTTTTTTTTTTGGTGCCAGAGTCAAACTTTCTTGCCCCTGGTAGAGTGCCATGGCATCATAGCGCACAGCAACCTCAAACTCTTCAGCTCAAGCAATCCTCCTGCCTCACCCTCCCAAGTAGCTAAGACTATAGAAGCCCGCCACAACACCCAGCTGTTTTTTAGGAGTCTGGGTCTCACTCTTGCTTAGGCTGGTCTCCAGCTCATGAGCCCAAGTGATCCACCCACCTCGGCCTCCCTTGGCCTGGCCTACCTATTTTTTTTTTTTAAAACTATGAAAGAACTTGAAGAAAGTATGGACAAATTCCCTTATAACTTCAGCACGGAAGTATCCTTTCTTTTTCTTTTCCTTCTTTCTTTTTTAAATTTTCTTTAGACAAGTTTCACTATGTCACCTTTGGTAGAGTGCCGTGGCATCACAGCTCACAGCAACCTCAAACTCTTGGGCTCAAGCTATTCTCTTGCCTCAGCCTCCCAAGTAGCTGGGACTACAGGTGCCCACCACAATGCTTGGCTATTTTTTTTGGTTACAGTTGTCATTGCTGTTTAGCAGGCCTGGGCAGGGTTCTAACCCACCACCCTTGGTGTATGTGGCTGGTGCCGTAACCACTGTGCTACAGGTGCGGAGCCAGAAGTATCCTTTCTAACATGACTCAAAATCCAGAAGCCATAAATAATTGCTTCATTCAACTATAAAAAATAAATTAAAAAACTTCATCATGGAAAAAATATGCAAAATCAAAAGACAATCTGAAAAAATATTTGTGAGTAATTTCATAAGTGATCTCCCTATCAAACAAGAACTAGAAACTGAGATGAAAAAGCCCAGTAACTCAATAGAAAAGAATAATGTAAATCAGGCGTCCTCAAACTACAGCCCCATGCGGCCTGCCCAGGACATTTATCTGGCTCCCCGGTGTTTTTGCTGCCGTTGCCTGTCCTGCTTAGCAGCCCACTTGTCCCAGGGCCCACAGTCTGGCCCTCCAACGGTCTGAGGGACAGTGAACTGGCACCCTGTTTAAAAAGTTTGAGGACCCCTGATGTAAATAATTCACAAAAAAATTTGTAATGACATTGATATTTTTTTGCCTCTTGGATTGGTAAAAATCCAGAAATTTGACAATATATCTTGTTAGCCCATCTATGGGGAAATAGATACTCTCTGTGTTACTGGTAGGAGTGCACAACTCCCATGAGGGTGATTTCACACAATCCATCAGAAACAAAGACATTTATCGTTCAAACCAGCAATCGCACTTTTGAGAATTTATCCTATAGACATACCTACAAACTTACATATGTATACCATAAAGTTGTTTTTACAGCATTGGTTTGTTAGTAAATGAATGGAAACCATATTATCCTGGGTCATGGGCTCACCTCTGACACCAAGGAGTAGAATCAGCCTCGCCCAACTTTCAAGAATTGCATGTAAAGGAGGGATGGGGCTCGGTGCCTGTGGCTCAAGTGGCTAAGGCGCCAGTCACATACACCTAAGGTGGCAGGTTCGAATCCAGCCCAGCCTGCCAAGCAACAATGATGGCTGCAACCAAAAAATAGCCAGGCGTTGTGGCAGGCGCCTGTGGTCCCAGCTACATGGGAGGCGGAGGCAGGAGACTCACTTGAGCCTAGGCGTTGGAGGTTGCTGTGAGCTGCAATGCCACAGCACTCTACCCAGGGGGACAGCTTGAGGCTCTGTCTCAAAAAAAAAAAAAAAAAAGAAGGAGAGATGGTCGGCTCAGCGCCTGTAGCTTAAGTTGCTAAGGCGCCAGCCACATACACCAGAGCTGGTGGATTCGAATCCAGCCCGGGCCACCAAAGAACAATGACAACTATAACCAAAAAATAGCTGGGCGTTGTGGCGGGCACCTGTAGTCCTAGCTACTTGGGAGGCAGAGGCAAGAGAATTGCTTAAGCCCAAGAGTTGGAGGTTGCTGTGAGCTGTGATGCCACGGCATTCTACCCAGGGCAACAGCTTGAGACTCTGTCTCCAAAAAAAAAAAAAAAGAAAAAAAAAGGAGGGATGGTCCTTTGTAGGAAAATTTGGATTATCAGAAGAAGGGGCAAAAAAATAGATGTCCCCTGCATTATCTATATTCTTCCTGTGTAACAAGATGATGATCTCATTCATCATAGTTCTCCAGAGCAAATACAGCTGATGGGACATTTGGGATGGAGGGATGAGATTTTAAGGTGTATTTAGGTAACCAGAGATGTGGATAAATCACCTTCTAAGAGTGGTGAGTTCTGTTAACATGAAGGCTCTTTGCTTTACTGAGCACTGTGTGGATGTGCAAATACAGAAGTAGCCTCGCTGAGTCCCATCTCTGCATAATAGTGGGGAGAGAAATTTGAGGCTTGGAGTGAAATTCTGGAGGAAGAATAGATGAACTAGATAGGTGGGTATTATGAGAGATGAGGAGCTCAAGAAAAAAATGATCTAGTGGCAACATAGTTGTTGAAGGATTGTGGGGAAAAAAGCAGAAAGTGTGGGGGGAAAAGCAGAAAAGTTTTAAATTACATCACACACTATGGGGTGTGTGATGTAATTCCTCTCTTCTGTACCCTTATGAAATCTTCAGTAAAGGTAGCTCCCTATTGCTTTGGTGTTGGGGTTCTCAGTTAAGGGTTGCTGCCCCCAGAAGCATTGAAAATGTGGGATGGGCAGTGCCTGTGGCTCAGAGGGTAGGGCGCCGGCCCCATATACCAAGGGTGGCGGGTTTGAACTTGACCCCGGCCAAACTGCAACAAAAAAATAGCTGGGCATTCTGGCCTATAGTCTCAGCTACTCGGGAGGCTGAGGCAAGAGAATCACCTAAGCCCAGGAGTTGGAGGTTGCTGTGAGCTGTGATGCCACAGCACTCTACTGAGGGCAATAAAGTGAGACTCTGTCTCTAAAAAAAATAAAATAAAATAAAAAATAAAAAATGTGGGGTGGTTTTCCTTATCAAAGTGACTGCTGGGGGTGGGGATGTGATCTTACTGTCTTGGCGACCAGAATCATTTCAAAATGGTGAGATGTCTCTTGTACAAGGCCAGTACCAACCCCTTTTGGAAAAACTGATCCAAGTAGATTGTTTTGGGAAACTTAAAGATGTGCTGAGTTTTGTATCCAGGTTGATAATCGGCAAAAAAGAGATGAACCAAGAGCCAGAGGACAAAGAAACAGCTGACACCTGGGTTACACCTGTATTTAAGCCTTTGATTATATTGTAGCTATATCATTTAATGAGTCTTTTTTTAGGTCTTCCTTTATTACAGCCCTAGGTTTATTTCCTCATTCATCATCTGCTTCAAAATAAGTTGTCCTTTCAGTTTTCTGAATTTATTTTTCATTAGCTCTAATCTGCATATAAGATAGAGATATTTTGTACTCAAATTATATTTATTTGTCTCAGGACCAGGACTCATCTTTTCTTTTGTCACATCACGTTTTTGGATCTATTTGTGACCTTTTATTATCCTTACTATTCTTGTTTGTCATTAAAAAAACCAATTATTGGCTTAGCACCTGTGGCTCAAGTGGCTAAGGTGCCAGCCATGTACACCTAAGGTGGCGGGTTCGAATCCAGCCTGGCCCGCCAAACAACAATGATGGCTGCAACTGAAAAAAAATGGCCAGGCGTTGTGGCGGACACCTGTGGTCCCAGCTACTTGGGAGGCTGAGGCAGGAGACTCGCTTGAGCCCAGGAGTTGGAGGTTGCTGTGAGCTGTGATGTCATAGCACTCTACCCAGGGGAACAGCTTGAGGCTTTGTCTCAAAAAAAAAAAAAAAACCAATTATTAAAAAAAAAAGCAATTATTGTTCAATAACACACTGAATTTCCTACATTGAGATCTTGTCCGGGAAATAATCTAGATAAAAATAACTATTACACACACTGTTCAGAATTGAGGTATTGTAATTTCTGTAGATTTTTTCTATGAATAATGTATATTCCTGCTTTATTGCTTCATAATTTCTTCCAAAGATTTACATGCCAACGGAAATCCATTGATTCCAAAAATTTTCAAAAAAGGTGAAAGTGGGAAGTTGGGTTCAAGCTAAGGAGTCTCCCAATCTGAACGTTGCCTGGGGCTCACTGAAGCTCTTGGGAGATGTGTGTCTGTCTTGGGGTTGGATGCAGAGTGGTCTCAAAGAACTTGAGCCTCAGGCATTTCCTGTCTTTTAGGGACACCGTCAACAGATTATGGGCCAGGTCTCAATGCCAGGGGGTTGCCCATTGGTTGGTTGGTTTGTTGGGTTACGGACAACTGATTTTCCATATTCCTACAAGAAATGAGCTCCGATAGCTCATTATCATTTCCCTTTAAGGACGGACTCTTACTACAGTGTTCTGGTTATATATCACTATACAACAAACTGCCTCCAAACTTAATGACTTAAACCAACAGTTTAACAGTTCTGAAGATTGACTGGGCTTAGCTGTGTGGTTCTCATTTGAGGTCTCTCATGAGGGCACAGTAAGAGAGCTGGAGTCTTCAGAAGTCATAGCTAAGCTCAATCATCCAAGATAGCCTCTGTGCACACATCTGGCACCTCTGCTGGGCTACCTGCAACAGATGGAAGCTGGTCAGGAGCACCTTCTTCATGTTATCTTTCCACTTGGCTAGCCAGAACCCCCTCACAGCATGGCATTCTAAAGAAATTGGACTTCTTACATGGTGGCTGGCTTGCCCCAGAGGCAATAGTTCAAGAGACCCAGGCAAAAGCTCTAAAGATTGTTATGATCTAACCTTGGAAGTCATGCTCCATTCTACTCCATATCATTGGTCAAAAGTGAATTCATAGGACCAACTCAGATTCAAGAGCAGGAGACTAAGATGTGAATATTGAGAGACCTGGCATAGGGAGGGTCTATCTTTGCAGACCAGTTACCACACATAATTATGTATACCAGGCAGGACAGGCTGGGTTATACTATAAGTAACAAACCACCCCCAAAATCTCAGTGCCTCAAATCATAAAAGTTTATTTATGGCTCATTCTGCTGGTCTGGTGTGGGTCAGTAAGGGGGTTCTGCCTAGGCAGTCACTCTGTGTCATGATGCCACTCTCTTAAAAAGATGTTTCAGGGTTCACCGTGATGGGAGAAGAACAGAATTGGAGGCACTTGCATAGGCAATAAAATGCTCTGGCCCAGAAGTGACACATGTCACTTCCACCCAGAAGGTATAGTCCCATCCAACTGCAAGGAGTGGGGGAGTGTGTTACCCTCTCTTGTACTTGCACAGTTCTAAACATTTGACAGGCTTCAGTGCAGTTATGGATCTCCTCCATCTGCCCCCCCCCCGGGGAGGAGTCATGTCTCTCCTTTCTCTACCTTGTCCTGTCTCAGGAGGTTTACCTTTTTTTTTTTCTTCCCTCTGGGTAGAGTGCTGTGGCTTCACAGCTTACAGCAACCTCCAACTCCTGGGCTCAAGCGAGTCTCTTGCCTCTGCCTCCCAAGTAGCTGGGACCACAGGTGCCTGCCACAACCCCTGGCTATTTTTTGGGTGTAGCCGTCATTGTTGTTTGGTGGCCTGGGCTGGATTTGAAACCGCCACCTTAGGTGTATGTGGCTAGCGCCTTAGCCACTTGAGCCACAGGCACTGAGCCAGGAGGTTAACCTTTATGAACTACATCATCCCTTGCTCTTGGGCTTGCAGTTGGATCTACCCAGTGGGGACCCCGAGTAGGAGATTAGAGAGTGGGAGGAGAATAAGCACAGAATGTTTATTCTACTGTCTTTCTCCCTGCAGGATCACCTTGGCTGGTTGCTTCCCTCAGCTGCTCTTACAACATTCTTCCTTTTCAGATTCTGGCAATTGTTCTTTCTCTTGTTCCTTGAAGCTTAGAAGCACTAATATTCCTGCCACTAGACCTGGGATATTGTGGTATCCTTGGAAAGGGTTCCTTTTTTTTTTAGTTTTTTTTTTTTTGGTAGGGGTTCCTTATGCTTTGCCTCTTTTTGGCCGGGGCTGGGTTTGAACCTGCCACCTCCAGTATATGGGGCTGGTGCCCTACTCCTTTGAGCCACAGGCGCTGCCCATGCTTTGCTCTTTTTATTTATTATTTTTTTTTCTTGCCTCAGGTTTATTTGTGCAAATAGCACAGGAGAACCCCAGACCCATGCAGACAACATCCTAGAGGTCACACCAGTCCTTTTGTCCTTATGATGGCAGACAGATGCCTCTACTGTGAAGCCTTTGTGAGAGTCTAGGGACCTTTGGGAGCCTGAACTGGAACTGAAGCTGGAGCTGCAGATTGGCCCTTGGTTTGATCCTTGGTCTTTGGCCTGCAGAAACTGAGACCCTTGGCATTGCATGCCTGAGCACGCTTCCCAAGCAGGGGGTGGGCAATGTAGGCAAGTTGACTGAGTTTGTGGCTGGCATCTTTTGGGATCTTGGTCTTAACCTCCTTGGGCTTTACAAGGGCCTGGACAGCTTCAATGTGTGCACTCATGGCCTTGGCATTGTTGGCCTACATCTTCTTCAGGTCCTTCTTGTGCTTCTTGGCAAAGTGCATGTTTCTCAGGAACTAGGGATTCACCCCCTTAAGAGATTTGTATCTTTGTCTTTTTGATGCTATTTCTGTGCCACTTTTGGGACTGGTTGTGTGTAGTGTGCTCCTTGAACTTGGCATTATCTGCACTGTGACCCTTGGCTGCCAAAGTGCCTAAGACCAGAATGTTTTGCTCTTTTTAAATAGTGTCATTGTCAATTCTTTAAATCCTGATTTGAGTTTCTTGATAGAACCTGGCTGATATAAATATCCATTAGCTAAGCAGGTAGTAGAATTCTTCCCATTTTATGAAGAACAAGTTTAAGTGACTTGCTCAAGGTCACACAGATACTTACAAGGCTGAGTAAAGACTCAACCAGAGATAAAAAAAAAAAAAAAAGACTCAACCGGAGAGTCAGACTTTACAGCTTCAAAGGCTTTGAATGCCAGACTACGCAGAGTCTATTCCCATTACCTACAGAGAGTGCTGGACCGTTTGTCACCTTCTCTTCCTTCTTTCATTAATTTCATACTGAGTGACACCATCACTTCTCTGATTGTTGACAAGCTAACATGAGAATATTCCTCAAACTCTGATATTCTTACAGAGCTGTCAGGGAGGTCAGAGAGAGCTCAGCCAACAAAAGAGCTATTCTGGAGCTTGGTGTAGCATGTGACAGAGGTCTAACCAATCAGAGCACCATCGCATTCCCCCAGCCACAGTGATTTGTTCAGGAATAGGGACATCACCCAATCAAAGCCAAAGGGTCTATTTTCATGGGACATCTGGGGAAGAGGCTTGGTCTCCTCTCTGCCTGGCTTCAACCCAGGATAGGGTGACTAGATGTCCCACTTTTGGCGGGACAGTCCCGCTTTTTAACAATTTGTCCTGCGTCCCACGGTGTTTTAAAAAAGTCCCAATTTTTGGAAAGAATGCACGAACGGGCAGGAGAACAGGAAGGGAATATACGGTTTTCGGCTGCCATGTGGCCATTTCGCCAGAATATGAGTTTTATATTATTTTTGTTAATTTTATAATGTTAAACTGTAATAATAACAATTAATTGTTGAGAAGTGATTATCAAGAACTACTTATCAAAGTTTGCACTGTTGTCAGGCCCTGCTCTGCCCTGCCCCATCTGCCGCCGCCTCGCCCACCAGCCAAGTTGTCCCGCCTTACCAATGTTAAAATCTGATCACCCTAAAGGTAAAGCCTCCATAGCTCAGTGGGTAGGGCGCTGGCCAGAGATACACCAAGGCTGGTGGGTTCGAACCTGCCATGGGCCAGCTAAAGCAACAGTGACAACTGCAACAACAACAACAAAAATCACTGGGTGTTGTGGCAGGCATCTGTAGTCCCAGCTACTTGGGAGGCTGAGGCAGGAGAGTTGCTTGAGTCCAAAACTTTGAGGTTGCTGTGAGCTGTGATGTCAAGGTACTCTACCCAGGGCGACAGTTTATGACTCTATCTCAAAAAACAAAAAGAAAAAAAGCCTGGATATGCCACGGGCCACCCACTGGCTAAAACCCCTAATCAAAGAAGCAAAATCAGCAAGCGATGAGAAACTGAGTGATATATCACACCCTAAGTCCACCCAATCTTTTGGATGGTTCTTTTACATGAGACAATATATTATCTTTTTTCCTTATGACAGAGTCCCAATTATAGGGTCTCAGTCTTGTCACTTGCAATGAATGGAAAGAGTCCTGACACAATAGAAGACAACTTGGAGGGGAAAAGTAGTAAAGACTCTGCAGCAGCTGGGTGACCTTTTGTTCATCCATCAAGACCCAATCCAAATGTTACCATTTTGTTTAGCTTTCCAGTGACCCCTCCCCACAGCTAGCTGCTCTCCCTTCACTTCCTGGCATGCTTAGAAAATTTGCACACATATCTACTATATCACCTCTCATACTGTGCTGTAATTGTTTGAGTGGCTGTTACTGATCCAGGCAGTGAACAATTTCCTTGAATCTTATTCATTTTGGGATTCTTAGTTTTTAGCAAAAAGCCTGGCATAAAGTTGATACTAACTCACTGAATGTTTGTTGAGCAAATAACTATTTAATAAATGAATGAGACCAGGGCAGTAGCAATAGGAATGGGTTGGAAGAGATGGATAGGGGCCAACAAAAAGTAATAGCAGTCTTAAATCTTTTTTTTTTTTGGAATAAGACAGGCTGGAGATTAATATTAATAGCAAGATGTTATTTAGTTTACTTGGACAAAATCCCTGGAGTGAAATTAATAATAGCTGTGGCTTATCTCATGCCTTACGTGCCAGGTGTTTTATGTACATTAAATTAAATCTTCATCCCAGCCTGGCATTGGAGGTATGATGTGGTGACTCCACACACCCAGTTTATTCTGAGGAAACGAAAGCAACTCCAGGGAAGGACTCTCTAAGCCAGCGGTTCTCAACCTGTGGGTCACAACCCACAGGAACTGTATTAAAGGGTTGCAGCATTAGGAAGGTTGAGAACCACTCTAATAGTCATAGCAATTCCTTCTTCCTTCATTGTGGCTAGATCAGGGATGGGCAAGCTTAGGTCAATTAGGACCAGTAGGATAAAGCTTCTTGTCCTGAAAAAAGATGTGAGAAAAGGTGCTCTCTCTTGCTGGATATAAATGGGCAAGTTTGTAGCCCTGGCTGGTTCCTGGCAGCCATCTTGAGAATAGTCCTGATACACAGAGAGTAGAGCAAGAAAATCTTGGAGGAATTGAGTAATGGAGCTAGGCCTCCCATCACAACCAATTTGAAGCTGACCTGTCTCTGGAAATCAAGTTATGGGAGTTATGCCAGCCTAAAGGCTTACCTTTAAGTGAGTCTGGGTTGAACTTCTGTTATTTAATTCAATTACACAGTGAGGAAAGCAACACTTTGCTAATTACTTGCTTGGGATAAAACAGCTAGTGAGGGCTCAGCACCTGTAGCTCAGTGCCTAGGGTGCCAGCCACATACATTGGAGCTGGCAGGTTCGAATTTAGCCTGGGCCTGCCCCAAAAAACAACTACAATAACAACAACAAAAACTAGCTGGGCATTGTGGCAGGTGCTTGTAGTCCTAGCTACTTCGGAGGCTGAGGCAAGAGAATCGCTCAAGCCCAAGAGTTTGAGGTTGCTCTGGGTTATGATGGCCCAGCCCTCTACTAAGGGTGACGTAGTGAAACTCTGTCTCAACAAATAAACAAAAGCAGCTAGTGAATTTAAGAACTGGATTCCACTTCTAGGGAGTCTCATTCCAAAGCTTACTCAACTGAGTTAAGAAAGAACAAGGGACTTGGCCTTAGTCCTGATTCATCTATTTTACCTACTGAGATGGCTTCTTTTGTAAGTACTGTTTCCATTGCCTGGAATGTTCTATGCCCTTCTCTTTGCCTAGCAAACTTCAACTTAGTTCAGGCCACAACTTAAAGGTTACTTTATGACTTCCTCCTAATCCTAAATCCCCAGATTGACTTAGATTCTTTGGCTATGTTAGCATAACTATGTTAGAATTATTTCACATTGGTTTGACTTATTCCTTCATTGCTCTTATCACAATTACTATGGATTTATTATTGCTTAATACATTAAAATGTTATTTGTCTCTAAATTCCATAAGGGGAATAGTATAATCTGTCTGTTTTGCTTAGCACTGAATCCTTGCAAGAGTGATTGTTACACTCTTTCAAGAATGGGCAACAGGGTGGTGCCTATGGCTCAAAAGGGTAGGGCGCTGGTCCCATATGCCAGAGGGGGTGGGTTCAAACCCAGCCCCAGCCAAAAACTGCAAAAAAATAAAAAAATAAATAAAAATAAAATAAAGTATATTAAAAAAAAAAAGAATGGGCAACAGTTAAACATTGATAAAAGAGGCTCGGGGTCTGTGGCTCAAGCGGCTAAGGTTACAGCCACATAAACCTGAGCTGGTGGGTTTGAACCCAGTCCGGCCTGCCAAACAATGACAGCTGCAACCAAAAAATAGCCAGGCAGTGTGGTGGGCGCCTGTAGTCCCAGCTAGAGGTGGAGGCAGGAGAATCGCTTGAGCCCAGAAGTTGGAGGTTGCTGTGAGCTGTGATGCCACAGCACTCTACCCAGGGTACCCAGGGTGACAGCTTGAGGCTCTGTCTCAAAAAAAAAAAAAATTGATATAAGAGGCTCGGTGCCCATACCTCAGTGAGTAGGGTGCTGGCCACATGCACCAACCAGGGCTAGTGGGTTCGAACCCAGCCTGGGTCTGCTGAACAACAATGACAACTACAAAATAGCCAGTCATTGTGGCGAGCACCTGTAGTCCCAGCCACTTGGGAGGCTGAGGCAAGAGAATCACTTAAACCCAAGAGTTTGAGGTTGCTGTGAGCTGTGATGCCATTGCACTCTACTGAAGACAACATAGTGAGGCTCTGTCTCAAAAAAAAAAATTGATAAAAGAATAAATGAAAGCTATTGCTTTCTGTGGTAATGAGTTGTATCAGTGGTTCTGCTGAAGCAGGTGTCCTCAAACTACGGCCCGCCTAGGACGTTTATCCAGCCTGCTGGGTGTTTTTGCCGGCTGCTGCCTATCCTGTTTAGCAGCTAACTCGACCCGGGCCGCAGTCCGGCCCTCCGACCGTTTGAGGGATAGTGAACTGGCTCCCTGTTTAAAAAGTTTGAGGACCCCTGTCAGAGGCATTAGCACCACTTGAGAACTTGTTAGTTAGAAATGCAAATTATTAAGTCCCATCCCAGACCTACTGAATTGGAGACGCTAAGAGAGGGGCCAAACAATCTTGATCCTGGGTGATTCTGATTCTCAGTTCAAGTATGAGAGTGAGAAAAGAAACATAGCTCACACTCCACCCTGTCCCCCACGTCTGGGGGGCAATTATTTAAATTATTTTGTTCTCCACTGGCTCCCTCCACCAAAATCTTTAGGCTTAGGCCAGGGTTGGTGGCTCACGCCTATAATCCCAGCACTCTAGGAGGCTGAGGTGAGTGGATTGCTTGAGATTTGGAGTTTGAGACCAGCCTGAGCAAAAAGCAAGAATCCTGTCTCTACTAGGAAGGTAGGAAAAAACTAGCTCAGAGTGGCAGTCACCTGTAGTCCCAGCTACTCTGGGAGGCATTTGAACTCAGGAGTTTGAGGTTGCTGTGAGCTAGGCTGACTCTGTGACAGAAAGAGACTCTTATCTCAAACCCCCCCCCCCAAAACACTTCATGTTCTAGGTATTTGTCATGCAAAACAAAATTTAATATTTAATCAAATATTTAATAATATCTAATATTATTAATAAACATAAATATATAATAATTTAGAAATATTAATTAATGTTTAATTAAATATATTTAAAATGCTGATCTGCAGCTTATCTTTTTTTTAAGAGACAGAATTTTCTCACTTTGTCACCCTCGGTAGGGTGCTGTAGTATCACAGCTCACAGGAACCTTCAGCTCTTGGGCTTATGTGGTTCTCTTGCCTCAGCCTCCTGAGTAGCTGGGACTATAGGCGCCCGCCACAATGCCCGGTTACTTTTTTGTTGCAGTTTGGCCGGGGCCAGGTTCGAACCCTTCACCTTTGGTATATGGGGCCAGCGCCTTACTCACTGAGCCACTTTTCTTTTCTTTTTTTAGACAAAGTCTCACTCTGTTGCCATGCTAGAGTGCCTGGAGTCAGCCTAGCTCACAGCAACTTCAAACTCCTGGGTTCAAGCCATTCTATTGCTTCAGTCTCCCAAGTAGCTGGGATTACAGGCGCCCACTAGGATGTCCAGCTAATTTATCTATTTTTTTTTTTTTTTTTGAGACGGAGCCTCAAGCTGTCCCCCCCAGTAGAGTGTCATGGCTTCACTGCTCACAGCAACCTCCAACTCCTGGGCTCAAGCCAGTCTCCTGCCTTAGCCTCCCAAGTAGCTGGGACCACAGGCGCCCGCCACAACGCCCGGCCATTTTTTGGTTGCAGCCATCATTGTTGTTTGGTGGGCCCGGGCTGGATTCGAACCCGCCACCTTAGGTGTATGTGGCTGGCACTTTAGCCACTTGAGCCACAGGGGCCGAGCCAATGCATA
>CAUYQV010195414.1:0-37899 GCA_963574575.1 Galagoides demidoff
GAACATCCTACTTTAAAAGACACAGAAAATGGAATGTCCTTTGTCCACTGGGGTATATAAAAAAAGAAAATGGAATATCTGTCTTGGTATCTGTTTTCATATTATTGCTGTACCAAGTTATCACAAAGTTAATGTTTTAAAACACAGATTTATTTTTACAATTCTACTGGTCAGAAATGTGACACGTATTTTACTGCGCTAAAAATCAAGGTGTTCCTCTCTGTGGTCTCTAGGGGAGAACCTATTTTCCATATTCTAGAGACCACTTGCATTCCTTGGGCCATTGGTCCCTTTCTTCATCTTTAAGGTAAGCAATGGCCAGTCAAGTCCTCACTGCACTCTGTCCTGTACACATCACCCTGACCGATAGATTCCTTTTTTAAAGGACCCTTGTAATTACATTGGGCTCACTTGTATAATCCTGACCACTCCCAATTTAAGATCAGCTGATTAGCAGCCTTAATTTCATCTACAGCCTAATCCCCTCTGCCCTGTGAGCTGACATACTCACAAGTTCTAGGAATAGGACATGGTCATCTTTGAGGGGCCATTATTCTACCTAGCATACTTGGCAACTTATTTCTCTGTTTGTCATTGGTTTCTTTCTTTCTTTTTTTTTTTTTTTTTTGGAGACAGAACCTCAAGCAGTTCCCCTGGGTAGAGTGCTATGGCATCACAGCTCACAGCAACCTCCAACTCCTGGTCTCAAGTGGGTCTCCTGCCTCAGCCTCCCAAGTAGCTGGGACCACGGGCGCCCGCCACAACGCCCAGCTATTTTTTTGGTTGCAGCCATCATTGTTGTTTGGCAGGCCTGGGCTGGATTCGAACCTGCCACCTTAGGTGTATGTGACTGGTGCCTTAGCCACTTGAGACACAGGCGCCAAGCTGATAGGAGAAGCTCTTACAAAGTTTGTTTGACATTAATATTTTTATGTGGTACCAGAGTTTTCTTAGAAAAGAACTGAGAACTCCAAAGAAGCAGTTAGATTGAGGATTTATATACCATTTTAACAAAGGGCAATACATTGTAGAGGCATGATTAGATGAACGAAAGGCTGTTTGGGTTTCTAGAGGCAGTAAGTTATGGGAAAGTGTCTAGGAAATGTATGGGAGAAACTAACAGAATAAAAGGATTATTTTGGTGAGGTTTATTGTGCAAACTCATCTCCATATCAGCTTCCCACTTTCAGGGCTAAAAATGTTTCTTCTTCCTGGTGTCAGGAGTATAACATTCTTATGAGGAATTTATGCCTTACTTCTAGGTGGAAAGACAGAGAGCCCTTTTCTACATCTGCTGTTTTTTCTATTGCCATCAGCTCAAAATACTCTATGTGCCATGGTGACATATTCTAGGGTGGCATACTCTGTTTTCCTTCAACTATTTGTTTTTGTTTTGAGAGTAAGGGATTAAAATGTTGATTAGTAGACTTGCAAGAGGCTAAAGGTTGACATTGAGCCTCGTTGTAGTGTGATCTGGTTTCCCTGTTTCATTGGGGGAACCATAAATGTCAATATTTTTATTTTATTTTTCCTCTTGAGCTAGTCAGATTTTCTAGAGAAGATTATTCTGAACTCTTAGCTGGGTGGGTGAAAGGGAGGGGATCAGAGAGCTGGATCTTTGTTTCCCATACACATTTATTTACTTAGTCCTTATGTTGTTAGGATGATACTCACTTGCTAGTCAACCTCACCCTAATTTTACCACAGGCTTATATTAACCTGATTGTTTTGAACCCTTTAACTTAGTGGTTCTCACCCTTAGTGGTGAGGGTAGAGGCAGGATGTTTGAAACTGCCTTTTTGGATTGTAATAGAGGCTATTGGCTAGGGATGCTAAAGGTTTTGTAGTGTGAATAGCTGACTGTAGGTTGAAAAATTGCTTTCCTAAAATGCCAATAGCTTCCCTTTTGAAAATAATGTGAATTTAACTTAACGCAAATGTAAATACCAGTTAATTACTAGTTATTATCTTCGACTTTCCTGCTCTTCCTTAATTCTTGCTTGCTAACAGTGATTCCGATTTTAAAGATATTTGAAATTAGAACTCTACAGATGTCTTTTAAATAGGTGGCTAGAATAGAAGCAAGGAAACTAGTTAGGATGTCACTGCAGAAATCCAGACCAGGGTTATTGGTGGCTTGGATGACAGTGGTAGTATTAAAGGGGAGACAGTGGTAGTGTTAAAGAATGCAGGATATGTTTTGGAGGTAGAATCTATAGGACTTAGAGAAGGATTGAATGTGGAGGATGAAGGAAAGGGAGCAATAAAGATGATCTTAGGCTTTGTCTTAAGATGACTAGGTGGACAATGGCTTTCTTTGCTAAGGTGGAGAAGACTAGGGAAAAAAGTGAGTTCTAAACTGAGCATACTTTATTCAAGATTTCACAACAGTGCCGATAATATTGATTTTTTCTTATACTGTTATCTCTTCGGATTTGGTTATTACTCCACCATCATTCAAAAAACACTTGGTTCTTTGGTTATCTACTTCTCTACCCATCCTTATTGCTACCACCCATCAGTCTTATTTGTTGAGGACTTTAATACTGGGCGTGTCCACCCTACTCCCTGATATAATCATAGGCAACTTTAGGGATGGCATGGGTAATTTATCCCAGCTCCTGTTCTAAAAGTTCTCTGACCTGAAGCATGCCAGCAGTGGCAGTATGATACACAGGGCGTTCCAATCCCAGTTCACCTACCACCTAACTGTATAACTTTGAAAATACTGCATAACCCTTTGTGTCTCATTTTCTCATTTTTAAGTTGGGGATGATAGTATCTGTATGTTTGGAATTTTGTGAAAATTAAATAATGTAAATTATTTTCTATTAGTGATTACAAGGCATACAATAAGCATTCTATAAATGTTAGCCAGGTGATAATCTTTAGCTTTGGCTTTTAATTGTTTCTTACGTATCAATTTAATAATATATACCACTTTTTGTTGTTGTTGTTATGAATAGTACCTCCAAAAGCTACACCTTGAGCCTTGCTCCCTTAGATTTCAACCTCTTAAATGTTAAGTGCCATAGAAGGGGCACTGATCATGATTTCCTAGTGTAGTCTGTATATTTGCTTTATAAAAATAAAATAAAACTTATCAACATTTCAATTCCAGTGGTTCTTATTTAGAAGTGTATGTCAGGTTCACCTGGGAGGCGGGCTTTTCAAAACGTCTGGGCCCTCTTTCAGGTTGTTTGAATAGAATGTTGTGGAGATGGAGGTGGCACTAATCTTGTTATTGCCCTGACTCTTTGCTTGTAGTTAATCTTCTCTTTGCTTGCTTCTTTTCCTCACTGATTTCCCCTCCGTAAATCAGTACCTCAAGCCACTTTTTCACAGCCATTCTTTTTTCTGAGACAGAGTCACACTCTTGCCCAGGCTAGAGTGCCATGGCATGAGCCTAGCTCACAGCAATCTCCAACTCCTGGGCTCACGTAATCCTTTTGCCTCAGCCTCCCAAGTAGCTGTGACTATAGGCCTCTTGCCTGGCTAGCTTTTCTGTTTTTGGTAGAGATGGGGTCTTGCTCTAGTTCAGGCTGGTCTTGGAGCTCCTGAGTTCAGGCCATCCTCCCACTTCAGCCTCCCCAAGGGCTGGGTTACAAGTGTGAGCCACAGTTCCCAGCCTCTCGTGGCCGTTCTTAATTAACATCCTCACTCCCCTTCCCTTTTGCCTCATTTTCTCCACTAACCCCTAACCTTAGATAATTCTAGTCTAGTTTGCCTTTAACTGAGGCTGATGAAAGTCACCTTTCTTTGAGCTATATGAGATTCATTCATGGATTATTTTTGCTCTTTAATTTTTCCTATCCATATTAGAATATCTGACTTTACATGACACAGCAGGCATATGGCTTTTTTACTTAACAATGTTTCCAGAAGTGACTTCCCTGTCATGTAATCCAATTACTAGGATCTCTATGGTACTATCAGTTATGTTTCATTTTCACAACACGTTTGAGCAGTATTAATATTTCAAAGTGAAAAAACTAAGGCACAGAAAAATGCTTTTGAAACTTTAAAAAGTAATTTATTATGTTTGTATATTAAGGGACCTTTCATTTCCACATTAATTCTGCTTTGTGAGTCACTATAATGGCTTTAGCTTCACAGTTTTTAGGGAATCTGTGGTGGTGGTATTGATGTTTTTATTTACTTTTTGAAATATGAACTGTCCTAATCAATTCTAATATATAACTTTTGGGAAAAGTGTATTGGTATATAGAATTGAGGGGGGATATGTGTAGTAGGTGATAATCTTTAGCTTTGACTTTTAATAAGAATTTAAAAAATTCATTACAACTAGAAAACTTTTCCAGTTTTTATTCTCTGTCCTACATTCCCTTTGGAATGGACCTGACCCAATTTTTTTTTTTTTGAGAATTCATTTCACAAAACAGTGTGTTAGCATATTTTTTTCCTTCTAATCAGGTGCAATGTAAGAACTGGCAGGTGTCCACAGCTTCTGTACTTTAACATGTGAGGAATCCTCTCGCTTGGTTAAGATACTAGCTTTATTATTACATTTACTGGTCCTGTGGTAACAGGTCAGGATCTTAGGAACATAGCTACTTCCTGCAGGAAATAAATTTTGTTAGTTACTTAACTTTCCAGTAGTGATCCTGGAAGCTTGTTCTAAAAGAGGAATACCCCATATATTAAAAATTCCATTTGTTGTTGAAAAATTAAGATTATTATAAAATTCAACGTGACTTTATTGCTATGTCAGGATGATTTCTTGATTAAAAATTGATCTAGGCTGGGAGCAGTGGCTTATATCTGTAATCCTAGCACTCTGGGAGGCTGAAGTGGGTGGATTGCTTAAACTCAGGAATTCGAGACCAGCCTGAGCAAGAATGAGACCCTGTCTCAATGAATCACCAGACTTGTGGCAATTGCCTGTAGTCCTAGCTACTAGGGAGGTTGAAGCAAGAGGATTGCTCGAGCCCAAGAGTTTGAGATTGCTGTGAGCTATGATATCCTAGCACTCTACCAAGGGTGACAGAATAAGACCATGTTTCAAAAAAAAAAAAAAAGAAGTTGATCTAGCCATCATCATTTCTTTGATTTAGCATGCCACAAGAGTCTTGATAAGTTGACATTTATTCTGAAAATAAATTTGGGCTAGGTTCTGGTTGAATGATAAAACATATATTGGATTAACTTGTAATTATACTTTTAAAGTATTTAGAGAGAAAGATTAAAAACAGTTTATAATATATAATGTTAGATATCTATCAAAATATTCTAGGTAGTAAATAGTAAAATCTTTTCCCATACTTGATAGGAAAAAAACCCTAAAATTTTGGGGTAAAATTTCTAAGGGGAGAGAGAGGATAGGGAAAATTAGAGGAGGTGTTATATTAAATTCTTAGGGCTGCCATAACAAAGTACCACAAGGTAGGTGGCTTAAAACAGCAGAAATTTATTCTTTCTCAGTTTCAGAGGTTAAAAGTCTGAAATTGAGGTGTCAACAGGGCCATGCTCTCTCTGAAGGCCCCAGGGGGGATCTTTCCTTGCCTCTTCCCAGCTTCTGGCAGTTGACCACTATCCTTGGTCTCCCTTGCCTGGTACGCACATCACTTCAGTCTCTGCCTCTGTTACCACGCTGAGTTCTTCCTGCATGTCTGTGTCCAAATTTCCCACTGCTTATAGGGCACCAGTCATGTTAGATTTCTGTTACCAGCCCATCCCAATCCAGTGTGACCTGATCTTAAGTTGATTCACAGATGCACATCAACTTTTAGGATATATTATTCAACTCAATGTAGAGGGATCCAAATTTAATTTGTGTTTTGATATTTAAACCAATCACTCTTACCAGGTTCATCTACTTTACATAAAGCAAGCAGGTAAGACACATTTTATGCAAAAAAGACCTTAAACTTATTTTTATTTACAGTTAAATTTACATATATGCTTTCCCACTGCATGGGACTTGGTATCTAGTATTTTCCATTCACATAGCAGAGATTGCAGTAAAGGACTGTTTGGTTATGAAACATCTATTAATATAGACGTGGAGCCACAAAACTTTCCACATTACCTCTTAGTAGCTCAATATTTATAGAACCAAGCTAGGCTTTTCTTGAGACTTTTAACTGCTATTCACTTTAGAACAGTACTTGAAATGTTCTTCTTTGTTTTATATCCACGACACCTAACAGTACCTGATGCTGGTTTATTGACTGAAGAATGAATTAATGAAAGAATGGAGGAAGATGCATGTGTATGTGTATGTGTCTGTCTCCATAGAAGGACTGTCAACAGGGACATAATGGGGAGGTTTTCATTTAGTAACTATATTCTCCATTCTGTTTCTTTTTTTTGAGACAGAGCTTCAAGCTGTCACCCTGGGTAGAGTGCTGTGGCATTACAGCTCATAGCAACCTCCAACTCCTGGGCTCAAGCAAGTCTCCTGCCTCCACTTCCCAAGTAGCTGGGACTACAGGCACACACCACAATGCCTGGCTATTTTTTGGTTGCAGCTGTCATTGTTGTTTGGCGGGCCCAGACTGGATTTGAACCCACCAGCTCAGGTGTATATGGCTGGCGCCTTAGCCACTTGAGCCACAGGCACTGCCAATATATTCTCCATTCTTTTTTTTTTTGAGACAGAACCTCAAGCTGTCCCTGTGGGTAGAGTGCTGTGGCATCACAGCTCATAGCAACCTCCAACTCCTGGGCTCAAGTGAGTCTCCTGCCTCAGCCTCCCAAGTAGCTAGGACCACAGGCACCCACCACAATGCCCGGCTATGTTTTGGTTGCAGCCATCATTGTTTGGCGGGCCCGGGCTGGTTCGACCCCGCCACCTTAGGTGTATGTGGCTGGTGCCCTAGCCATTTGAGCCACAGGTGCTGAGCCATATTCTCCATTCTTAAAAACACAACTAGTGGCATCCTTCACCCTATTCTATACTCTAAATTTCTTATGTATATCATTCCATATTAGTAGATAAGTGCTTTAATTACATAATAGTCCAGTGAATGGATATATTATAATTTATTTAGCTAGTCTCCCTTTAAAAATTTTCAATTGTTGTAAAGTACACTAACATAAAATTTACTATCTTAACCTTTTTTCCTTTTTTTTAGACAGGAGCTTGCTCTGTCACCCAGCCTGAAATACACTGATGCAAATCATATCTCACTGCTCAAGCGATTCTCCCACCTCAGCCTACTGAGTAGTTAGACACATACTACTATGCCTGGCTAACTTTTTTCTTATTTTTTGTATAGTCACAGTCTCATTATGTTGCTGAGCCTAGTCTTGAATTACCAGCCTCAAGTAGTCTTGCCAAAGCCTCCCACAGTGCTGGGATTATAGGCATGAGCCCCCACATCTGGCAATTAGTTTAGTTTAATTGTTAAGTATATTCACATTGTTATGCAACCAATGTCTAAATTTTTTCCATCTTGCAAAACTGAAACCCTGTACTTTTTAAACAAAAATTTCCCCTACCCCTATCCCCTGGCACCCACCAGTCTACTTTTTGTTTCTACGAATTCGAGCTAGTCTCTCTTTCTAGTTGTTTTCATTTTTTGCTTTTACAAATAGTGTTGCAGTAAATAGCCTTGTATGTGCCTCATTTTACACATCTGTAGGAGGAATTCCTAGAAGTAGAATTACTGAATGAAAAGATTTGTACATTGGCTCTCCCCACTCCCATTTCATCCAGAACTGTGATGCACAGGAAGCTTGACATGAGGGTGGGGTTAAAGTGAGTGCTAGTGTAGAATCAGCCTTTGATAATTCAAGTCAGGCATTTGAGGAACCCTAGATGCTTCTTTATAGAATCCTGAGGTTTGAAAACTATGCTCAGTTGTATTTTTTTCTGTGAAGTATATGTACTATAAAATGAGGTATAACTACATAGAAATAGCACTATTTTCCTTATAAAATATATATACATATATATATATACACACACACACACACACATACACGTTTGGGTATAATGACTTTTCATCTGGTGGTTTTAAATAAAGTTGGCATTTTATTAGTTTTCTTAAAGTGAAGTATATGCTTTTATAATTTTTGGATGTTTTTATAGAAAACAGAATTTGAAGAGTTCAGTCACCTCCCACTGATGGTCAATATCAACCGCTGAAATTCATTTTCCCAGACTTTTTTTCAGTGCATTAAATAACACATAAGTTGTATTCCTTCTTTTTAAAAAATGAGATTGTGCTGTATATACCATTTTGTGGTTTGTTTTGTTAGTTGATAGTATGTCTTTTGGGGATAGTGTATAGAGATACCCTTCATCCTTTTCATGAATTTATACTCTTCTTTTATGTCATGTTTTTCATGCTCATTTTCTTATTGGAGAATATTTATGTTATAACAAACTTTTTTTATACATATTTGCATATTTGAACAATGTTCTATAGGATAAATTCTAAGAAATGGAACTTCTAGATGTGACCATTTTGTGTGTTAATGGATATTGGGGGCTCTGTAAAATGCTATATCAATGTTCTGATTTTTATAAAAAATAAATTTAATTCTAAACTTTTGGAAATTTTAGCTAGATGATGTATTGTCATAAATGTACACCACTTATTGTACTCTAAGCTTTCTAGTAATACACACATCTTTAAAATGAAGTCTTGAAACTTTCTTCTTACAGTGATGGAATGGGGGGAAGATATTAAAACAATTTCAAAAGATGAAGCAGTAATGTTGGTGAATCATCAGGCCACAGGGGATGTGTGTACACTCATGATGTGCCTCCAGGACAAAGGACTGGTAAGCTATCCTGAAGGCAGCCGGGGGACATCCCAAAGGTGAAAGTTAAATAAGAATTGGTTCAGAAATCTTACTTTGGTTTTCGATATAGACTTAGACATTAGTATCTATACTTTTCCTAACAATTTAGCAAATATTAAAAAAAACCCATATATATATATATATATATATAATTCTAAATCAATTTAGGAGGGGAATTTAGAGACTTAAAAATAATAACTGAGAGATGTGGATTATATCTCAATAAAACTTTTAAAAAATAATGACTGGGATAGTAGCAAATGGAAGGCTGCTTTGAGGTAAAGTGGGGAATGCCAGTTTGAAAAATGCAAACACAAAAAGCAGTATTGACGTAGTATGGTGGTGAATGAAGGCTGAGGCAGGAGAATTACTTGAGTCTAGGAGTTCTGGGCTATAGTGTGCTATGGCCATTTAGTGTCCACACTAACTTTGGAATCAACATGGTGACCTCCAAGGAGGGGGGAGGTTGCCTAAGGAGAAGTGAACTGGTCCAGGTCTGATACAAAGCAGGTCAAAACTCTCATGCTGATCAGTAGTACGACAGCACCTATGAACAACCACTTTACTCTATCCTGGACATCATAGTGAGACCCCTTTCTCTGGGGAAAAGAAGTGTTATTGCTTAAGATACAAGATGGAAGAGTAGAATTGGTCAGTGAATTAGGTGATCTTGGCCAAAAGAAAATAAGATCTTGTTATTTTAGATTTCATTTACAAAGTAAATTGAAAGGCAAGATATTAGGCCCATTTTATCCAGGCTGTTTGAACTGTTTATTTTACACTGCTTATATTGATATTAATGTATCAATAGAATGTGTCTGTAAATTGAGTAGATTTAAAAAATAAATTTGGTCTTTAGCATTATAAGAATTATTACCTTTTGTCATGTGGGCAAAAGAAGTTTATTTTGTTACTGTAAAATGATTTGAGTTAGTTTATCTAGATTCATTTTTTTTTGGTCCCAAGTAATTTTGTTTTTATTTTTAGATTAATTAATATTGAACATTTTTAATGATCATATACTGAATAATACGAAATCTAGAACTTTTTTTTTTTTTTGAGACAAAGTCTCGAGCTGTTGCCCTGGGTAGAGTGCTGTGACATCACAGCTCACAGCAACCTCAAACTCTTAGGCTTCAGTGATTCTCTTGCCTTAGCCTCCCTGGTAGCTGGGACTACAGGCACCTGCCACAATGGCTGGCTATTTTTTGGTTGTTGCTGCAGTTGTCATTATTGTTTTAGCTGGTCAAACCTGCCAGCTTTGGTGTATGTGGTCAGTGCCTACCCATTGAGCTATAGGCACCACTTAGAAGAACTTTTTATTTTCTTTCATAAAATACTAATTGAGAAATACAAGGGTGGAAGCGCTATAATCTCTACCTCCTGCCTTAATTAAGTACAGGGCAATATTACTTTGTATTTATCAGAAGAAATGTTCACCTGATTTATTTTATACTCTATGGGTACATTCAAAGACAGAAGACTATTGCTAAATTGTGTGCCAGTTACAAAAATATTACTTTAATATAATATAATTGTAGCATAGCTTTTTGAATTCAGGAGACTTGATGTGCCCAACGGTGGGGTACTATGAGTATTTTGATAAGACAGCGCTGTTGTCGGGAACTGTCCTGGCATTGCTGGATGTTTTGCCTACCCAACTACAGACTGCCACAGACTGAGTTCTAGTAGCACTTCTTAGTCACAATGACAACCAAAATTGTCCTGCCAAATTTCCATACTCACCCAATGGAGAACCATTGACTTTATTATTATTTCAAAAGGACACAAAGAGTGGAGTCATTTATTTAAATCTCTCTAGTCTAGATGATGTTTTGATATGTAGAAAATCCATGTTTCTAGATAAAAAATAATTGATAAAGACCAATTTGTCTCCTAGACATAACAAGGTTTAAGTGACAACCCCATCAAACATTAGCAGAGTTGATTTAGGCATCTTATGTTTACTGATTTTTTTTTTTTGAGGAATATGAAAAAGGATTAACTGTATTTTCTGCTGTGCTAGTACCTTTTAAATAAGTATCTGTGAATTGCAGGGTCTTACGCTTGCTTTTTTATAGCAATTTATGATAAAACTAAGAATTTTTATTTCTGTCAAAAGAAGTTTTTATTAAATGTTTAATAAATATTTATTGGCTTATAACATTTCCCCTAAAATAAGTTAGGACAGAGTTATCCATACAAATCTCAGAAGACACTTTTACTGTCTTAACTCAACTTGTTTTAGGTGATCCTTCACCTGAAGAGTAATTCCACCATAAATGAAAGATTAAATGTAAAAGCTAGTTATATTAGTGCTGGTATTTTAAACCCAGAAACCATTAAGTTGCAGTTATACTTTATACTGAGTATAAAGCTTAAAATGCTTTACAGGCTGAATCTATTGCTTTTGGTTTGTTTCTTAGGGCATTTGTCAGCAAATTTTATTTAGTTCAAATCTTATTTAAACAAAATACTGTAGTTGTTATTGCAAAACACAATAAGATTAAAAATGAGACACTGGTGATTATTTTACTCTGTATTAATTGACTTGGGGACTTAGTTCTTGGTATTCATCTTTTTTTTAAGGGATGAGATATAGTGAAGCTGACAGAATAGGACTTGTATAACTGAAAAACTAAGGCAGAAGCTGGAATATTATCTGTACACTTTTATAACACCTTTATAAAAGAAGCATATGGATGTCAGTGTTTTAGTTTTTTCCTTATACGTAATTCACACATAATTTAGTGCTTAGAGATAATGTTTACATTTATTATTCCCACCAGAAGCCAAAGTAGAGCTCATTGCATTCCTGTTTGAGGTGGTAACTTTCACTTTATTGGCTTATAAGAAGGAATGCTACTTCCTTAGCAGGAAAGAACAATTAACCAATTCATTACCTATAGCCTATTTATACTTACTTGTAATGTAAGTATAAGAAGACTTCTTGAAATTAAGTCTTCTTATGTTCATATAGTATTAACTCTAATCAGGAATAAATAATATTTTTGCAATTATAAACTGAGGCACTATAAATAATTTTATTCTGGCAAAGATTAGGACCTTGCATAAGCCAACAAATATTCTTCATAACATAATAGAATGTATAGATCACTCTATTATATTAATTTTCAAATATTTTATTTTGGACATTGACTTTTTAACACATTAACCATGAAGGAGTACTCACATTTTGTAAAACTTTCATGTATAGCTCTCACTTAATAACTCTAATCATTTATTATATTGTTTCAAAATAATGTTATAATTTATATAAGAATTACCAGAGACTTTATTTAGGGTAGAACAAAATTGAAATCATTAAGTCTAAATTTAAGAAGTTAATTCATCTTCACTCGTTATATAGTGATTATATGTATAGCTGTGACTTAAGATTTGAAGACTTAGAATTAAGACCTATAACTTTTCATGTAGACTGTATTAGTATCTGTGCTTCATTTGTAGAAATAGCATTAGGTTTAATATACTTAGGTTAATTAAGAGTATGTTTGGATGATTTATTTAATGGTTGGAGACTTGGCAGACTAGTCAGATTTTTTCTATTAAAAAACGTTGTTAATTGGGTGGTGCCTGTGGCTCAGTGAGTAGGGTGCCGGCCCCATATACCGAAGGTGGCGGGTTCAAACCCAGCCCCAGCTAAACTTCAACAAAGAAATAGCTGGGCATTGTGGTGGGCACCTGTAGTCCCACCTGCTCGGGAGGCTGAGGCAAGAGAATCACCTAAGCCCAAGAGCTGGAGGTTGCTGTGAGCTGTGACGCCATAGTACGCTACCAAGGGCAATAAAGTGAGACTCTGTCTCTTAAAAAAAAAGTTATTAATTAATTAAAATTAATTATTTTTTGCTTTTAAATATCTTAGGTTGTTGCTCAGATGATGTGGTTGATGGATCATATTTTTAAGTACACAAACTTTGGAATTGTTTCTCTAATTCATGGAGACTTCTTTATAAGACAGGTAAGTAATGAGCATTTTTTTCATGGTGATATCCTGGTTAAACTGATTTTTGATTATAAAAAAGCAGCATAACAAAGCCAAGTGCAGTAGCTCATGCCTATAATCCTAGCATTCTGGGAAGCTGAGGTGGGGGGATTGCCTGAGCTCAGGAGTATGAGATCAGCCTGAGCAAGAGCGAAACCCTAGCTCTAAAAAAAAAAATTAGCCAGGTGTTATAATGGGTGCCTGTAGTCCCAGCTACTTGGAAAGCTGAAGCAAGAGAGTTGCTTGAGCCCAAGAGTTTGAGGTTGCTATGAGCTGTGATGTCATGGCATAGCACTCAACCGCAGGGCCACTGAGTGAGGCTCTGTCTCAAAAGAAAAAAAATAAAAGCATAACAAAGCCAATTATAATAGGTAGGACTGGTTCTAGTGTCTTAGGGAGCTCATCCTCTGAATCTTTATTTCTTAAACATTTATTTCAATCTGAATTTCAGTATGTCTAAGTGTTAAAATGCTTATAATGCACATATTCTAATCTCCACTGTCCTCTTATTAGGGGGTCCAGTCCAGTTAGTAAACATTTTTCCATCTCTCAACATATTCCCTGCTCTTCAGTTTCTGAGCTCTGGGTAAATTTCTTGAATGCAATTTGAGAATAATAGGTAGTACCCCACCCCGGAGGGTTGTTTTAGATATTAAATGAAGTAATACACATAAAGCACTCAGAACAGTGCTTGCTGCCTTCAACATCATTTTTATCATGATTACTGCTATCATTATCTGTATTGTCACTATAATTTTTATTTATAAGACACTGTTGTGTGGTGCAGAAGATGTCTAAATTAGCAGTAGAGAAATTTTTTTTTTTTTTTTTTTGAGACAGTCTCACTATGTCGCTCTCAGTAGAGTGTTGTGGTGTCATAGGCACCCGCCACCATGCCCGGCTATTTTTTTGTTGTTGTTACTGTAATTGTCATTGTTTGGCAGGCCTGGGCTGGGTTCAAACCCACCAGCTCTGGTGTATGCGGCTGGCACCCTAGCTGCTGAGCTATAGGTGCCAAACTGAGAAATTATTAATTAATTAATATAATAATAGGAAATGTTTGGGGAATTCATAGAAGGAAAAGTAAGTGAATCAGACTTTTGTGAAACCTGAAAAACTTTTAGAGAAGATGATATTTGGCATAGATTTTTTTTTTTTTTGAAACGGTCTTACTCTGTCACCTAGATTGGGGTACAGTGGTACAGTCAGAACTCACTGCAGTCCCAAAATGCTGGACTCAAGTCTTGAGCAATCCTCCTGCCTTGGCCTCCCGAGTAGCAGGGACTACAGACTGGCACCGCTGCCCTTGGCAATTTTTCTATTTTAGGTAGAGACAGAGTCTCCCTATGTTGCTCAAGATACCCCTGACCTCAAATGACCCTCCTGCCTTGCCTTCCCAAAGTGTTAGGATCCATATCAAAATAACCTGTTTCCTTTTAGTTTTTTCTCTGAATGTGCCAACTTCTCATCAATATACTATAATTGAATCTCATCAAACTGCAATAGTCACCTAACTTGTCTCCTATAATCTTTTTGTCACAGGAGCCAGCAGATTTTTTGTAAATATAAATAAAATTATACCACTTTCTTGTTGAAAAATATTCAAAGATGTCCCCTTCAGAGCTGTTTGCTATACACAAAACCCTTCTTATTTGATTTCCACCTCCCTCTGCAATTTCATCACCTACGACTGACTTCCTCGTACATCACATTTCCACTGCACTGGCCTCGGTGCTGTTCCACACTGGCCTTGGTGCTGTTCCACGCTGGCTTTGGTCCTATTCTTTACATACCAAGCTTTGGACATACCAAAGGGTCTTTGTCCCTTTTTTTCCTTGTACCATGGAACATTCTGCCTCTCATCTTCAGTGGCTTATTCTCTCACATTATCAGCTCTGGGCTCGAATGTCAACACCTCAGAGCAGCTTTCTGTCCTCTTACTCTTTTCTTCCTATCATATATCACCAAATGAATTCTCATTCCCTATTTAAGGTCTGCTCTAACTAGGGTATAGGCTCCATGAGGGACTCTTAATTTCTGCCTGTAGCCCTCGTGTGTAGGGCCATACTTGGCAAGTAGTAGGCACTCAGCAAGTAGTCACCGAATTGATGAATGGCCAAACTTTCAGGAGCAATCAGAACAGTTTCCTTTCTCTTCAGAAAGAAAGGTTTATGTTAAGTCCTAATAGTTTCTCCTTTTTACCATTGTAGTCAAAAGAGAAATAAGGGGGGAAGGGTCACTATTCTATTCTGTGATTGGATTTTAATTTAGCATTTCCAATTTTATGGCATTATATTCATTTTAAGTTATTCTACTTTATGGCATTTAATTTCAAATGTACTTATTACATGTGTTTGTACTTTCTAGGGAAGATCTTATCGTGACCAACAGCTGCTGCTTCTCAAGAAGCACTTAGAAAATTATTACAGAAGCAGAGATCGAAAATGGATTGTTTTGTTTCCAGAAGGGGGCTTCCTCAGGAAGAGGCGAGAAACAAGTCAGGCATTTGCCAAGAAAAATGACTTGCCATCTCTTACACATGTCACTCTGCCAAGGTGTGGGGCGACAAAAGTTATTTTGAGTGCACTTGTAGCACGACAGGAAAATGGAAGTCCTGCAGGAGGAGATGCTAAAGAATTAGGTATTTAGCATTTTTTTACCTTGTTAGAATTAAAGGACTTTCTGGAGTTCCAGAGGATGATGCGTGTTCTTTTTTATATTTATAGTTTTTGTTAAGCAGAAATAATACTTAGAAGATGAAACTGTAATCTTTTAAATGTTTCTATGTACAAAAGTGGTCCATACTTATAATAATTTATTCAAAGAATACAGAAATGTGTAAAGTCAAGGTGTCTTTCTCCTGCCCTACTTAGCCATATCCTGGGCCATTCCCACTGCTGCAGTAAGCCATACCTGTACATGTCTTTACGTATTGGTGGAACTATTTCCGTAGTACAGATTCCTAGAAATAGAATTGCTAGGTTGAAAGCTATAACTATAGAAATGACTTGTTTGAAAAATTAATGATAATATAAATGTAGACAATAATGATACATGCTTTTATTTATCAAGTTTAGAAAGTGTTTGTTTTTAATATAGAGAATGGATTTTTTTTTTTTTTGAGACAGAGTCTCACTTTGTCACCCTTGGTATAGTACTATGGCATCATAATTCACAGGAACCTCATACTCCTCGGTTCAAGCGATCCTCCCACTTGAGTAGCTGGGACTACAGGTACCTGCCACAACACCCAGCTACTTTTAGAAATGGGGTCTCACTTTTGCTCAGACTGGACTTGAACGCCTGGCTCAGGCAGTGCACCTGCCTAGGCCTCCTAGAGTGCTAGTATTATAGGTGTGAGCCACCATGCCTGGCCACAGAGAATGAACTTAATGCAATGTGACAATATTTATTAATACTCTTAAAGTATTTCCTTTAATAAATGACTTAGTTATTCCACTAGAAATGATACTTATCAAAAGGAAATACTCTGAAGTGCAGGCAAAGAAGTTTTCACAGATTATTTCTAATAGCAAAAAATTGGAAATAGCCAGAGGGAGAATAAATAAATAATTATTCATGCAATGGAATACAACACAGCCATTACAAATGATGTTTGTGGAAAGTTTTTATTGGCTTGGGAAAATGTTTGTGATATCAAAGTGGGGGGAATAATATACTATATACTATTGTGAAAACAATTTGTACTCAAATTTATAAACAGGCTCAGCGCCTGTGGCTCAGGTGGCTAAGGCACCAGCCTGTGTACACCCAAGGTGGCAGGTTTGAATCTAGCCTGGGCCCGCCAAACAACAATGATGGCTGCAACCAAAAAATGGCCATGCATTGTGGCGGTCACCTGTAATCCCAGCTACTTGGGAGGCAGAGGCAGGAGACTCGCTTGAGCCCAGGAGTTGGAGGTTGCTGTGAGCTGTGATGCCACAGTTCTCTAACCCAGGGGTACAGCTTGAGGCTCCTTTCTCCAAAAAAAAAAAAAAAAAAAAAATTTATAAACAGTAAGACAGGAGGAAATGAGTGAAAGGAAAGAGATCAAAATATTAAGAGTGATTGCTTCTCTGAGTTTTAACATTATTTTTCCCCATTTATTAATACTTCTCTAAATTTTCCATTTTTTAAATAATGAGTACATATTACTTTTATGGCCATGAAAAGAATAAATCACACTCAAAGATGGAACTGTCTTGGAAATTGTCTGGAAAATTATGAAGTTTTGCAGAAGGTATTTGTGCCAATAGCTTGAACAAGTTTATTTAAGATACTGCTATGAAAATTTGGTTATAAATTAAAAAGCTGAAAGACACTAGGCCTGTTTCCTTTGTGCACTTTGCAACTTCTTTTAAATAAATAAGAACTGAAGCATTAGTCCTCAGAAATATGTGTTTTTTAAATGAGATAAGGACCAGACACAGAAATAATGCCCATGAGATTGAACTGAGTTTTCCTTTCATTTGTTTTTCCCTAAGCAGCTGCTTGGCAGTCAGCTCTCTTAATCTTTCATCATCTATTAAAAAGACAAATTGAGAGTCTTTTAATAGAAAAGGAAAGTTCAGAATAGCTTCACTGCTGGAGAGACACTGTGGCAATGTCAGCCAAGCCAAAGCTTGAAAGCAAATGTCGTCCAAACAGGATTAGTTGCTCTAATAAAGACTGCCGTTTTAAAATAGGTCCACCCAGTCAATACCCTGTGATGTTCTAGAGCTCAAAGGTAGGGGCAGTTGTCATATTGATTGCATAATAGAGAAAAAAAATTATTTTTTTTTGTAGATAAATAATTTTGGTTTATAAGGAGAGCAGAGTAGTTTATTTTTTTGTCCTACCTTATTTAAAATTTTGTATTCTAGCTCTTTAGAAAAAAAAATCATAAGTATACCTAAAGAGTAGTTTTACTCACGTTTACTATTCTGTATGTTTTGGTAGTTTGCATTTTATTTTCTTTACTGTTCGTATTCCATGTAAACACAAACCATGCTTTTGTATTTGTTTTAAAATGTGATCTATACTCATAAATCAAAATTGAGTTCTGTCTGATTAACTTTAAAAGGATTGGGGTTTTTTTGTTTGTTTGTTTGTTTATCATACCATTTAACAGATACTAGACTGAACTGGTGACTTCTTCCTGTATCATTTTATTATAAAAATGTTCAAACATACATAAAAGTTGAAAAATTTTTACAGTAGATATACATGAGTTGATCAACTGGATTTTATAATTAGCATTTTAACATATTTGCCTTATCATATCTCTCACCATCCTTCTGTCTATCCTTTAGTGCATCTTGGTTTCTTCTTTTTAATGCATCTCAAAATAATAAGCTGCAGACACCAGGATACTTTATTATTAAACGTTTCAGCATATGTATCCTTGGTAGCTTGTTATGGTGTATTTCTTTACATAAACTCTATTCCTTTAATAAAACTTCTTATTTAAAAATCAGTTTTTTTACTTGTTTCCTGTTTTTGTTTGTTTTTTTTTTCCTAGGATGTTCTAAAATCTTCAAAGTATTTAAGGTCAGTTTTAAAAATTATTTGACCTACAAAAGTAATATATTGTTGATTCCTAGTGCACATTTGGGTTTATGCTTGAACATGAGTTTTCTTTTTTCTCTAAATACTTCAAAGCATAAACCATTACACTTTAAAGTCTGGCGTTCAGCATTCTCTGTGAGGATTTCCCACTTGAGTCTTGCTCAACTTTATATTCCATACTGGGAATCAAAACACTACTCAAAGGATTGAACTAAACTGAACTTCCCCACCTCCTCTCCTCAAAAGCAGTTTACCTTCCAAAGGGAAGGAAAGTTTATTGCTTTATTTGTATACATCTCCTGCTGAAATTGGGGGAGGTTTTTTGTTTTTTTGTTTTTTTCTTTTACTTTGTTTTAAACAAGAGCAACTGATAATATGTGTCCAAAGATTGCTTAATGGTGGCACCTGTAGCTCAGTGGGTAGGGTGCCAGCCACATACACCCAGGCTGGTGGGTTCAAACCCAGGCCAGGCCAACTAAAACAACAATGACACCTGCAACAAAAAAGTAGCTGGGTGTTGTGGTTGGCACCTGTAGTCCTAGCTATTTGGGAGACTGAGGTAAGAAAATAGCTTAAGCCCAAGAGTTTGAGGTTGCTAGAGGCTATGACGTCACAGCACTCTACCCAGGGTGACAGCTTAAGACTATCTTAAAAAAAAAATTGCTTAATTTTACTGCCTTGTTCCGATATTTATTAATGTCTCCCAAATATCACAAATTTTGATGTTTGTATATCAGGTTATACTGTATTTAGTGAATGGTTTGGTTTTGAAGTCTGTTTTTCGTTTCTGTGACGTGATACTTTAGCTTCTGACCTTCTCATTAGGCTAGTTGTTTTATAGGAGTGTTAAATGTAAATTAGACCTTCATAGTGTATAATTGTATTGACTACTAGAATGGTACATGTCCAGTAAATAATAGTATTCTGTTGTTTATTAATTTTGAGGTCCATCCATTTTATAACTTAACATACTCTGCTTAATTTCATCTTAAGTGCATTGTAACACCGAAGTTTATCCTGTTTTCTTAAAGAAAAAGATAAATTGATATGGTTTACACTGCTTGAATAAGCTATATTATTTGCTAAAAGTGGTATAAAATTTGGTCTAATTTTAAGTTGTTTTTATTCTTTGTTCTCAGGCAGGAAATCAGAAGGCCTCCAGTGGATAATAGATACAACGATAGCCTATCCTAAAGCAGAACCTATAGATATTCAAACCTGGATTCTTGGATACAGGAAACCAACAGTCACTCATGTACATTACAGGTAAGAATTCTATATTAGTACTCAAGATATATCCAATGGTACTACCTCAAGACAATCTGAATGTTTTAATACTTAGTATTTAGTCAGACGGAAATGGTTGGCTTAAAATCACTTTTATGCTGAAATTTTAATATGAAAATATCATTTCAAGTAATTTTTTTTCACTGAGTATTAAAAATGTCTAAAAATGAAATGCTAGAATGACTATGATTATTTATTTGCCTGAAACTTTTTTTTGGAGCCAGAGTCTCACTCTGTCACCCTAGATAGAGTGTTGCCATGTCATAGCTCATAGCAACCTCATGCTCCTGGGTTCAAGAAATCCTCTTGCCTTAGCTTCCCAAGTAGCTGGGAACAGGTGCCCACCACAGTGCCTGGTTAGTTTTTCTATATTTAGTAGAGATGGGATCTTGCCCTTGCTCAGTTGTGTCTCAAGCTCCTGAGCTAAGGTGATCTACCTGCTTTGTCCTCCAAGAAGGGTAGGATTACAGGTGTGAGCCCTGTGCCTGGCCCTGTTGCCTGAAATTTTTGAGTAAGTGTCAACTTAAAGGGCAGAAATTAAGGACATATATACAGTAGAACCTCTGTAAGACTACCTCCATATGTTGATCAGTTTGTTATAGTCCCTTGAGTGGACAGAGGTTTTATTGTATATATCCTTGAAGTCTTTTTTTTCTTTTTTCCTTCTTTCTTTCTTTTTTTTTAGGGACAGAGTCTCACTTTGTCGTCCTTGGTAGAGTGCTGTGGTGTCACAGCTCACAGCAACCTCCAGCTCTTGGGCTTAGGCGATTCTCTTGCCTCAGCCTCCCAAAGAGCTGGGACTACAGGCTCCCGCCACAATGCCTGGCTATTTTTTGTTGCAGTTTGGCCGGGGCCAGGTTTGAACCTGCCACCCTCGATATATGGGGCTGGTGCCATAGGCACCACCCTATCCTGGATGTCTTATCTATCATTATTCACCCTCTAGGCCAGAAGTGCTCTGCTGGGTTTTTAATCCTTATTAAGATTTTCTGAATGATTAAATTGGTAATTTAGATAAGACTTACACTTTTAAGTTTTTTGTATTTTATGCCTGTCATTTGCTTAAACAACAGCAAAACATTTATTGACCAAGTATTGCATGCTAGCTTCTTGAGGTTTTCTTAATGTATATTTTTTAAGAGTTTTTTTTGTAAGTATATGTAGATCTTTATATGGACGGATGGTGCTAATAAGGTTTGTGTACTTCGGATTACTTTATAGGCCATTTAGTCCTACTCTATTTCCTTGTCAAAAGTCTCAACCTATGGCAACTAACTTACAAATGCAGGAAATTGGTCCCAAGGAAGATCCCATTTGCCATAAAAGTTCTCAGTTTAGGGCAGCATAGCTCAGTGGGTAGGGTGCCAGCCACATACTCCCAGGTTGGTGGATTTGAACCGAGCACAGACCAGCTAAACAGCAATGACAACTGCAACAAAAAAATAGCTGGGCGTTGTGGCAGGTGCCTGTAGTCCCAGCTACTTGGAAGGCTGAGGCAAGAAAATTGCTTAAGCCGAAGAGTTTGAGGTTGCTGTGAGCTATGACAGCAAAGCACTCTATGAAGGGCAACCTAGAGACGGTCGAATAAAAAAAAAAAAACTTTCAAGAGAAAAATAACTCCAATTACATGTCCATTGATAGTAGATTGGTAGTAAATTTTCATATGTATAAACCAGTGATTTTCAACCATGTGCTGCACAGGATCTTAGGTGTGCTGTGAAATTTTGTAAAGATCATTAATTAAATTATTTTTGGGCTCAGCGCCTGTGGCTTAAGTGGCTAAGGCGCCAGCCACATACACCTAAGGTGGCGGGTTCCAATCCAGCCTGGGCCCGCCAAAACAATGATGGCTGCAACCAAAAAATAGCCAGGCGTTGTGGCGGGCGCCTGTGGTCCCAGCTACTTGGGAGGCGGAGGCAGAGGCAGAAGACTCGCTTGAGCCCAGGAATTGGAGGTTGCTGTGGCAGTCTACCCAGGGGGACAGCTTGAGGCTCTGTCTCAAAAAAAAAAATTATTTTTGAAACAAGTTGAAAGCACAGTTAAGTATATTCTTTTTCTTACTCTTATTTTGATCAACATAATTTGAGTGTGCCGTGGAAGCTTAACTATAGGTTCAAGTGTATCGTGAGATAAAGGTAGAAAAACACTGGTATAAATCATCAGAGTTTTACAGATATAAATAGAGAATTGGAAGAATTTGGAACTTAAATTTTAAAACTTGAAATGATTGTGGTTTGAGTTTTTGATATGTAAGGGATGACTATAAAATTACAGTTAATTCTGTGTGTTACTTACATTGCTGCATTATGAAGTTCATATGTAAGGTACAAAGGTAATTCTTATTGTTTGTTCTGACTCCATTCCACATATTGTTCATTTTACTTAAGTTGTTGAACAACTACTATGCATGAGGCAGTGCTCTAGACCAGGTGTCCTCAAACTACGGCCCGCGGACCACATGCAGCCCGCCTAGGACATTTATCCTGCCCGCCGGGTGTTTTTGCCACTGATGCCTGTCCTGCTTAGCCGACTCATCCCAGGGTCCCACAGTCCGGCCCTCCAACAGTCTGAGGGACAGGGAACTGGTCCCCTGTTTAAAAAGTTTGAGGACCCCTGCTCTAGACCCTGAAAGAATTTCTCTAGGAGTAGTTCTATCTAGGCTTCAGTAAGTTTTTAAATTGTAATCTATAAATGAAGGTGAGTGTTAATGCTAGGAATGCATGGCTTTGGATATATGTAGATATTCCTAGCAGATCATACCCAGAAAAGATAACAAAGAACTGAGAAAAGGAAGAAAACATTCAGTTATATGGGCATTACAGTATAGTTGACCCTGCTTTTCTTTTTCAGTCAATCAATAGAGGAAATTTTAGTTTTTAGATAATCAGGGAAAAAAAAGAATGGAATCATAAAGAATCTTAGAAATTAAAGAAATGTCCATTTTTAGCAAAATTAACAGGAGCAATTATAAGACTCTTAAATTTATTTGAAGCAGAGGTTATTAACCTGGGTTTCATGGGTGGATCTCAGAGAATTTTTTAACTGAATCTCTATGCAAAATTTTTTGTATGTTTGTACATTTCAGCTGGGAAAGTTCATAGTTTCTCTCTATTTTCAAAATTATGGTAACCTAAAAAAAGATTAAGTACCCCTAACTTAAAGATCAAAACCAAATAATTGATAGAAAATGAGGAATGGTTAGTTTTGTCAATGGAAAAGAAGCCATATTCTGTAGCTAACAATTGGCTAGAAGAGTTGGGCTTTGTGTAATAGACCAGGAGTCAGCAAAAAGGAATACTAGAGTTAAGATAAGGGTCTGCCATTGGGAATAGCCTACATCACAAAGTCCCAAAGCTGCAGTTTCACCAAGAGGTGAATCAACCCAAGTGCCTATCAACACATGAGTATATTAATCGATTCTGATACATGCATACCATGGAATACTATTCAGCCATAAAAAGATGGAGATTTCACATCTTTTGATTTAACCTGGATGTAGTTGAAGAACATTCTTCTTTGTAAAGTATCACAATAATAGAAAAGCAAATGTCCAGTGTACTCAATAATGAAATCAATAAACAACTGCATATCCACACAATTACATTCAAGTGAGGGGAGGGGGAAGGAGGGAAGTGGGGAGGGGAGACAGGAGGGGAATTGGTATGTTCTCACTTAATGGGCACAATAGAAGTATAAACAGCACACCCCCTGGGTGATGGCCTCAACTATAACTTGAACTTTACAAATACAAACAATATAACCTAATCATTTGCGTCCTCATATTAACTTGAAATTAAATTAAAAAAAGAAAAAGATAGGCATCTGTTAGACAGAGATAAACTACTGGACATGTACCTTAACCCAAATGGTTTATTACGCATATTGAGGACCTGCAAGTATGTCTTTCATATCCTTAGGCCTGTTGATGAGTCACAAAAGACATCTCTAAGAAGGTGGGGGGACGTGATGGCATATCTGATCTCTTTTCTCATGGCTAGCAACTCAATTTTTGAGGATCCCTTTTGCCAAGAGGGATTCCAGCCAGTCAGCCCCTGGGTGGGAGCATTAAGATTGATTTTACTTTTGTTCATAATTTGATATAGAAAAATGGCTATATTAGTAAAAAATAAGCAAAAAAAAAAAAACACCCCCAAAGATAAACATTTCTCATTTGGGAGGAGTTCTTAAAAAAAAAAAGAATAAAGAATATTTTCAGAAATATATTTCTGTACAGAAGCTTTAGAAATAGTCAGTCTTTGTTGTGTTAGATTTGTAGAGATTAAATTACTATATAAAAATCATATGTCAAAATATTAAAGTATAAATTATGCCTGACTATTTGTTTATAAACACATACATACATATGCTAGGAGTCTTGGGACAGATGAGGAGGTATGCTTTCCTTTTCTTCCCATGAATTTAGTAGAGATTACTGTCTAACCAATGTTAGGGAAGGAGAAAGACCATTGCTCAGGTCGAAAGAAAAGGGCAAATGAAAAGGCCAAGAGAGAATAGAGGTGTTCTAGTGTAGTAATGAAATTTAGCAGGAAGCTTGTGGGAAGGGATGTGGGCCATGTCCTCAGCAGCTCCCAGGAGTGGATTGACTCCTTATATATCATTTGGCCATCTGGACACTGTGGGGGGGATAGGGAAAGAAAGTTGTTTTATTTCAGACTCATTTGTTTGGTTATATTTTAAAGATTTTAAACAAGGATGAGATGTTTCTGAATGAATAAAAGTTTTAAAGTGCATCATTAGAAATCATATATATATATACATATATATATATGAATAAGGTAAATAACTGTATTAGATCCCTTTCTGTTTTAATGTGAAGAAGTTGGTAAGAAAAAATTGGATAACATTGACTGCTTAAAGTGGGGAATAGGTGCCCCAAAAGATAGGAAAGGTCTGGAAACTATAAAGTTCACTGGAAAACAATACTTTTGTTTAGTGTTAGCTTTATTTATTTTTATGTATAGATTTTAGAAACTATTTATGAATATATTGTTTTCTATAATTAGTGCAAGTCAATTTCATTTCACAATACAAAAAGGATTTGTTTTCTTCTTTTAAACAACCCTCAGTAACTTAAAAAAAAAAAAAAAAACAAAGCCGCCCTCGTTCTTAGAAATTTTAATTCAGGTAACCACTTAGTGATTATGGTTTAGCTGGGCAAGGGGGCTATTGCTAGTTTTTTCAGTATAATCTTATAGAGTAGGACATATTCCATTCTGTTCAGCCTTTATCAGATCATACTTAGAATATTTCATGTATTTTAAATTTTCAATTTTAAAAGAAATAATATAGTTAATAAAAGATTATCAAAAGAGCTAACATAAATATCACAGAACCCGAGTACCACTTCAAAGGCAGTTATTTTATATCAAATTGAAGCAAATTTGAAGGTGGTAGTAATTAAAGGACACAATTCTAAGAGAAACTCCAAGTTGAAAGTACAAACAGGATAAGATGTACTAAATTTTTCTAAATTCTAAATTAAACAATTCATAAGTACTAAATCTATAATGGTTCTGTATATATGAGGTACTTTTATCATCCTTTAGGTAAATTTTATGGAGGGCAGTAGCTGTCCTCTTCTGTCTGTCTTGGTGTCTGGCTGGGCTATATAGTTACACTGTGACATTTGTTATCATCAGGATTCACTTGGGAAACAGTGTAATTGGTGGCATTTATTTAACTTAATCAGGGGTAGACCATTTTTTATTTCCATTATAGGCTTCCTTTTGCTTCTTGTAAATAATAGTAAAAGCCACCAAATAAATTCCACGCCAGTTCTGCAACTCACCAGAACAATGTTACAAGTGTATGAGTATGGGGGTCTCTCAGCAGAAATGGCATTTTCTCCACAGAGAAACTCCCTTCATTAATAAGTTCTTAAAAAACATTTGCTCTTTATTCAAATGGGAAAAGAATATCTAGATTTCCACAATGTGCAGCAGAATGTTTTTCTCAGTTCTAAATTTGTGTACTGATGCTTAGGGGGAAAGTGTAAGAATGCAATAGCCTATTTTATTTTTGCAATAGCCTATTTTAAGCACTCTGAAATTAGACTATGTTTTTCTTCCAGTGGCAGTTTTCTGTATTCACTTTATACTTCTTAAGCTTATGTTGTTTTAAAGATTTCTGAAGAGATGACCCCAAAATATACATGTTATATTATATATAAAATCTGCATAAATAAAATACTGCATGGATGAGAAAGTTTGTGGCAGGGTTATATATTAGATCCTATCTTACAAATAGGTAATGTTGTCTTTCAAAAATCAAACTTTTAGAGTAGGCATTTGGAGTGTATTTTTTAGAAAACTTGTGGCAAATGGTGATTTTGCTAATTAAATCCAATGTATATTTAAGTCCTCAAGCAGTCCATCCTGGGACTTCAGTGAGGAGGTTGCCCAACTGCAGTGAGTTCATTTTTTTTTTTTTGAGTTGCAAATGATATACTTGTAAAAAAGTGTTTTAGAAACTAGAAAGCACCTTACAAACATAAAGTGCCATTACAAACATACATAAAGCATATCTTTATATAGGTACAGATATATGTATAAGTTATTAATAAGTCCAATATTTGTAAATCAGCTTTCCTCATATATTGGATCTCACCCAATTACTTTAAGAGAAAAAAAGTCTTTATTTTCATTCTTTCTGAATATTATTTGTTATTTAGGGAAATACTTTTTATTAATATGCATATGACTACATTCATCTTTTTCAAAAGTAAAGCTTATTTTAAAAGAGGAACTAAGACTTAACTAAGAAAAATTCAAAAGAACTTTCTCCTCTTCCTCCTCTCCCCTTTTTATTTCCACCAAACTGAAGGACAGCTTATTCCTATTAAGTAAGCAGTAAGCTTGATACACTGCTATTAAGTGGTCAGGAGGAAAAGTGGACATGATTAAGTTTTAATTACAGGGATAGATTATTTGCAGAGGTAAAAATCAGAAGTGACTCCTGTTCTTACTGTGACTATCTGCTTCTTAATTTAACCTCCAAATTAGATCAGTGAGTTAGAGAAGTTGATCATCTTGGACAGAAGCAGCTTATATTTTCATTTTTAACATCTTGAGAGAAGATACAACCATATCTTGGAATGGCACAGATAGGTTACTAAAAGCAGAGGTGTGACTTTTATGTCTAATTCGATTAGGACTTTGGTTACTTTGGAGAAGGCCTTCAATTAGAGATTTTGGGAAAGAACTTATTTTCAGTTTTGGGTAATTAATTCAGAAAAGGAATATTTAGTATTTTTAAAAATATGTGCTCTCTAGCAAGAGTAGACAAATATTAATATTTTGACATTTGCTTCAGGAATTTTTTTATTGATAAAAGACATGCCATACCATTTCAAGCCAACCAGATTTGTAGAAATCGATGGTGATGACTTTGACATAGATATAGGAAAAGATGATCTTATATAATGCTAAAGAGATTATAATCTGCTGTGACTTTGAAAACTGTTTGACTCTACTTACTAAGGTAAAAATGTATATACTCTAGCCATATACGTTGCTGAGATGCACAGTGCTGAGCACATACATAAGCTACATTAGTTTGTGAGAATTATTGAAATTACATCTGCATAGTGAGAATGATTGTCAATAAGAGGAGGGTAATTTTTTACCAACACTTAAAAACAACAATGTAATATTTAGTAATTTTATATCCAAGTCTACATATATTTATCATTAATAACATCACTTGGTTTCCCCTTCTGCTTTTACCCTTACTCTCTAAGACAAAACAAAAAAGTCACAAGTTTTTATAAGTTTTAGGGGCTATATCAGAAATAGCTATTCCCTACAAATCTTTTTAAGGAAAATTTCAAGCCTCATGTACCCATCACCCCTTCAGTAATTATCAATTTATAGTCAATGTTGTTTCCTCTATGTTATTACCAGACCTCACTGGATTGTTTCAAAGCAAGTCTCAGCAATTATATCATTTCATTTGTAAATATATCATTATTTATATTTTAAAATTTAAGACCATGAAAGACCTGAGTACGTAAAGTGAGAGTTCATATACATGTGTTCATAGAGGGGAGGACTGAAAAGTATATAGATGACAGTTCTTAAAATTAATCTGTAAATTTAATGTAATCCCATTCAGATAAATGACTAGCTGAGATAGCTTTGAAGATGAACAAAACAGAGGCATTCTTTCTATCAAAAGTCAAGGTAATTTTAGTGTAACTAAGACAGTGTGGTAGAGGAGCAGGGCCAGATCAATGGAAATATTAGAAAATCCAGATCTTTTTGAGAATTCATGCATAATTGAGAAGGCATCACATATCAAGGGAGAAAGGATGAACTATTCAATAAATGGTTTGGGGATGATAAATTCACAGTATGAGGGAAAATAAAATTAGAACTTTACCCTATACCATATACCAAAATAAATCCTAGATGGATTTTATCTCAGCATCAATAATGAGGCTAAGTATTTGGCCAGATGGAGTGTCCTGTTCCTATTTTCTCAGCTGGCTGGGGTGAGAGGATCATTTGAGTCCATGAGTTCAAGGCCAATGTGATCAACATAGCAAGTCCTGTCTCTAAAAAAATAAATAAAGTACTGTGTTTAAAGAAAATACAGGAGGCTCTTAATGTCTTCAAGTAAGGTAGCCCTTCCTCACAGGACACAAAAGGAAAAGATAAGTATGACTGTAACAAAACTAAAAACTGGAATATGCAAAAGATATCATAAGTGAAGTCAAGGACTAATACTGACTGTCCAGTCATGAGTCCCTTACTGATAAGGTACATTCTGAGAAACGTGTGGTTAGGTGATTTCATCATTGTGTGAACATCCTGGAGTGTACTCACACAAGCCTGAATAGTATAGCCTGTTGCACTCCTGGGCTATATGGTGTAGCCTCTTGCTCCTAGGCTGCAAACCTGTACAGCATGTTACTGTACTGAATGCTATAGGGGATTTTAAGACAGTGGTAATAATTTGTATATCTAAATATGTGTAAATGTAGAAAAGGTGCAGTAATATACAGTGTAAAAGATTTTTAAACTGGCACACCTTTGTAGGACTAGAAGTTGCTCTGGGTGAATCAGGGAGTGAGTGGTGAGAGAATGTGAAGCCTAGGATATTACTGTAGCCTACTAAGACTTCATAAACCTTGTACTAAATTTATTAAAAATTAAAAAATTGTACTTATGAGATCACAATGGCTACACAATGGCTATCACTAGGTGACAGGAATTTTTCGGCCCCATTATAATCTTACAGGATAACATCATATGTACAGTCCATTGTTGACCAAAACATTGATGTAGCACATGACTGTATATGTAAACAATTTCTGTAGATCAATAATAGTTTTTAAAACCCAATAGAAAAATGGAAAAAAGACGTTAAAAGACTGCATATGCATGAGTGTTTTGTAGACATGAAGGGATGTGAAAACACAAAACCCAATATCCATAAAACACTGGCAACCCAGTGCACTGCAGAGTATTAGTTATTTACCAGCATGGCTCGCTAGGAGCTGTGGCTTGCTGCTGCTGCCCAGCACTTTGCAAGAGTATGGCATACTGCTGCCCAGGAAAAGATCAAACCTTGTCTAATATAAATGTTCTGAGCATGTTTAAGATAGGCTAGGCTGAGCTATGATGTTTGGTAGGCTATTGCTTTCATATCATTGTAAAGTAAAAAAATCGTAAGTAGAACAACCGTCAGTCAAGGACCATCTGTAGATACTATTCTCTTTCTCTGGAAAACCTTGACATATTACAATAAAGTAAAAAAATTCTTTCATGCTTAACTTCTTGTAAATATTTGAAAAGAATTTAGGTGTATCTCCTAACAAAAAGGCAAAAGACATAAAAAGACTTCATTATTCATAGAGGTAAAAATATTTTTAAAGATCAGGGAAATACAAAATAGGGCAAAATACTATTTTTTACTTTATCAAGTATTGGTGAGATTGTAGGAATATTTATACACAAGTTGATGCAGCTGATCTGTTCTGAAAACCGCACAATGAAAGAGGAATCCTAAATCATATTTCATAAATTAAGATGCATATTTTGTTACATATTAACATCTCTGAAATTGGGAGACTTCTTAAAATCAATATTATAAGGCGCTGGTTATAATTTAATTGGATATTTGGCAGGCAAGCACTTCAAACAAACAAAAGTCTGAAAGATAATTGCTGTTCCATCCACCAACCCCTCAGAAAAAGGGCAGGCAGCACAGCGACTGCCATGTAGCTGGTATTCATCTGTTGACAGCGGTTGCCTCTAGGGAGAGATTCTCCTCCTTGTACTTTCTGAGACTTTCTGGGTTTTTTATTTTGGGGTATTTTGGTAATCTCCATGTATTCTTCAATTTTAAAAAAAAGTTGAAAAAAGAGGCCAAGTGTGGTGGCTCACACCTGTAATCCCAGCACTCTGAGAGGCTGAGGTGGGTGGATTGCCTGAACTCACAGGTTTGAGACCAGCCTGAGCCAGAGCAAGACCCCTGCCTCTAAAGGTAGCTGGGCATTGTGGCAGGTACCTGTAGTCCTAGCTACTCGGGAGGCTGAGGCAAGAGAATTGCTTGAGCCCAATAGTTTGAGGTTGCTGTGACCTGTGACGCCACGGCATTCTACCAAGGTCGACGTTTGAAAAAAGAAATTGGCTCGGTGCCTGTGGCTCAATGGGCTAAGGTGCCAGCCATTTACACCTAAGGTGGCGGGTTCGAATCCCCAGCCCGGCCCGCCAAACAATGATGGCTGCAACCAAAAAATGGCCGGGCGTTGTGGCAGGCGCCTGTGGTCCCAGCTACTTGGGAGGCGGAGACAGGACACTCGCTTGAGCCCAGGAATTGGAGGTTGCTATGAGCTGTGATGCCATGGCACTCTACCGGGGGATAGCTTGAGGCTCCGTCTCAAAAAAAAAGAAAAAAGAAATTGCCCACAGAACTTAGAATTTGGGTGTGATAATTATTTGAGTAATAGCAATAAAAGCATTTTTATCTTGTAGTTATAAAAATTTAATGGTTTCACATTTAAAATGTATAACATTTAATAATATGAAATAAATTTTTACCTTTTAAGTAAAGGATATTGAAATATTCCAATTACATAATCTAGATTTTCATATTGTAGTGTTTTATCCATAATTTAAAACTGAGGTTTAAGAGGTTGTAATTTATATAATAATTCTTTTTTGATGTAAAGTTAGAATAAAGTAGAATAAAATTAATATAGTAAAAATCAGTTAATTCAGCATATTGAAAAAAGTTTTAGGTCAACTTTTTCTAAAAACTATAAGTAACTCCAAAGCAAACACACCTAGGTAATATACAATTGGGCACTAATGGTAAATGTTAGGAGTTTACTACCCTGAGTTTCAACCCCAAAATTACTCATCGGAGAGGAGTAAGTTTGCTTTTAAGGGTTTGGAAGCTGGAAGTGGCATTTTCCTCTCCAGCAGAAGGAAACAGTATCCTATCTAGAACTTTTCTTATGGTAGGGCTTTTCTCTGTCATTGTTCACAGTTATTGATCATTTCACCCCTACTTCTGCATTCTAATAATTTCCTGCTTTCTGTCTGCTTTTCTTATCTGTCATCTTGTTTTCTGCTGCTTTGCCTCTGTATCCTGCTTTTTCCTGGAAAAGGCTGGATGGCTTCACTCTCAGTCAACAGAGCTTCCAGTTGGAAAATGGAAAAACATTTTAAATTTAATCTTAAAGGTTTTAGTTCTGCGTGCCTGTTGTTATCAATGTTCACCACCCACAGTTTTTTTGTTTGTTTGTTTTTTAGGGTTTTTTTTTTTTTTTGCAGTTTTGGCCAGGGCCAGGCTTGAACCCACCACCCCGGTATATGGGGCCATTACCCTATTCCTTGAGCCACAGGCACCACCCAAGTTTTTTGGTTTTTTATTTTTTTTTTCTTATAGCGTAACTGTATACATTAATGCAATCATGGAGTACAGTGTGCTGGTTTTTTGTTTTTTTAATTCCTCACACCAGCAGGTTCTCTTTTCCATTTCTTTTATAAAAAAGGTAAAATTTTAGTTTGACACCATACAAGATGGAGGCATTAAAATAAGTGGTCTTCATTGAGGTTTGACTATATTGTGACTTGAATTCTGTATTTCTCTAATGAAATTGAAGATTTGAAACAGGTGAATCATTTCAAATAAGATAAAATATCCGTCCTTTTGTTAGATGATATGCCTGATTTCTTTTCAAATATTTATAAAAAGTTATACATGAAGGAAAATTTTTATGTTAACCTTAGTGTGTTAGAGTTTTCCAGAGAAACAAAATCAAGAGGATATACAGATGGTCCTTGACTTATCATTGTTCTATTTGAGTTTTTTCCCCATTTTTAAAAATTTCAGAATATTAGGAGTACACGTTTTGTTTACATACTTTGTTTTTGTGTAGATTGAGTCAAAGTTATGTGTGCCCTTCACCCACATAGTGTGTGGGAGGTAGATAGACTGATCTTTCAGCCCCCGGACTCGCAGATGAACCATTCCTGGGGGGCTCATCAAGACCAAGGGAGATGAAAGGATCTCAGAGGCACACCCCCCTCCATCCCAGACAAAGTCATAGGGACTGTGTTTGGGCCTGTGAGTCCCTAGGTCAGTAGAGCTGAGTCCTTTAGCGTGCTAAATCCTTTGAACTCACCTGGCTTGCTTGCCCTGTTCTCCCCCCCCTGTTTTCTAAATATCGTATTGGCCATTCTTGACAACTCACTACCCCACATTCCCAATTACCCAGCCCTTTCCTCTTTACCCATTCTTCTTGGAGTCTTGGGGTTCTTCTGATCCTCTTAGAATTTTGGCATCTTTACATTTTATGTATACACTTTGTGTTGGAGATCAGTAAAAGGTTGCTGAGAAGTCAGAAAGTCGCTACATTGTCTCAGTCTGCCACGTGCTGTGGGAGTCAATGTACGACTCTCTTCAGGCTTCCAGACTTCATGCATTTAGTGTAGAGTCTCATTATTTCCCCCTGTGTCCTCTCCCCATTGACTCCCAGCCCAGGTCGGCGCCAGCAGCAAACCCCAACAATAGTGTGACTATACCCAGTAGATATGAATTTACCCCCCCCACTTGATTTTTATTGAGATTTGCTTCCGTCTGTGCACTTAAATGTTGATTGATTAGTTTCAGTTTGGTATTGAATACATGTGTTTGTTTCTCCATTCTTGTGATGATTCACTTAGAAGAATGGTCTCCAGTTCCATCCAGGTTGTCACAAAAGATACTAGACTGCTTGTGGGGGGAGCAGTTAACAGCTGAGTAGTAGTCCATGGTATGCACATACCACATTTTATTAATCCATTCATGTATTGGTGGACAGTTGGGTTGTTCTCATGTCTTTGCAACTGTGACTTGTGCAGCTGTAAACATTCAAGTCCTTTTTATAAAATGACCATTTTTCCTTTGGGTATACCCAGCAGTGGGATTGCTAGATCAAATGGTAGGTTTACTTTACAATAATATGAAAGCAATAGCCTTTCAGTAGAAACCATGCTTAGAATTTTGAATTTCTATCTTTTCCTGGGCAGTGGTATGCCCTATGACACTCTCATAAGATGCCGGGCAGCGGCAGTGAGCCACAGTTCTGAGTCAGCCATGCCATTGTGAGGCAGTGCACTATGTTGCCAGTGTTTTACGGATATCGTGTTTTGTGTTTTCACATCCCTTCATGTCTACAAAACACCCATGTATATGCAGTATTCATTACTTTCTTATAAAATAGCTTTGTGTTAGATGATTTTGCCCTGCTATAGACTAGTGTAAGTGTTCTGAGCAAGTTCAAGACAGGCTAGGTTGAGCTATGATGTTTGATAGGTTAGATATGTCTACGAAATGCTTTTTAACTTATGGTATTTTCAGCTTTGATGGGTTTATCATGATGCAACCCCATTAGAAGTCAGGTAGCATTTGCATATAGATATATAGAAAGAGATATATTAGTGAAAGATCAGAGAAGCCCCGTGATCTGCTGTCTATAAACTGGAAGCCCAGGAAAATCGCTGATCAAGTTCCAGTTCAAGCCTAAAGGCCTGAGAACAAAGGGAGCCTGCCTTGTAAGTCCCAGTCTAAGTCTAAAAGCCCATGAATTGGGAAACTAATGGTGGAAGTCCTGGTTCAAATCCAAAGGTCTGAGAATTGGGGTACGAATTGTATAAGTCCTAAACTGAGTCTGAAAGCCCAAGAATCAGGAGTATTGATGTCCAAGGGCAGAAGAAGGTAGATGGCTCTACTCAAGAAGAGAGAGAGTGAATTTGCCCTTCCTCTGCATTTTTCTGGTACTCAGACTATCAGTGGAATGAATGATGCTTAGCCACATGGGAGCAGGAAGCATCTGCTTTACTCAGTTCATCAATTTGAATGTTAATCTCTTCCAGAAACATCCTTATAGATTTACCCAGAAATGATGTTCTACTAGATATTTGGGCATTCCTTAGCACAATAAAGACTTAGCCCAGACAAAAGACTAGCCATCACACACAGTAAAGAATCAAGGTAATAAAAGATAAGGCTAATTACTGAGATGTTACCAATATATGAATCTAGACATAATATGATTTAGACAATGTCATAGTCTGGTAAGTGACTGGAGATAAACATTGGAAATAAAGATCTCTCTTCCTCCTCCTTGTCTCTCTGGAGCTTCACCATGTCTTTTTCACTTTTAGTCTCTTCAAAGTCTAGCAAAATGCCTTTGGAAGTATTTGTTTTAAAATAAAATGTTTTTTAAAAGTCACTAGACACATGGAAACCACAATACTGATTCTCTTAAGCAAATATACCAATATCATGTTTTGCTTACAATAGATAGTTAACTTCTGTTCACTCAGCAAGCATTTGTTAAAAACCTTTTAAAATTTATTTTATTTATTTATTTTTATTTTTTGCAACAGAGTCTTACTTTGTCACCCTTGGTAGAATGCCATGGCATCTTGGCTCACAGCAACCTCAAACTCTGGGGCTCAAGTGATCTTCTTGCCTCAGACTCCCAAGTAGCTGGAACTACCAGCACCCACCACAATGCCTGGGTCGTTTTTAGAGTTGAGGTTTCACTATAGCTCAGGCTGGTCTTGAACTCATGAACTTGGTCAATCCACCTGCCTTAGCCTCCCCGAGTGCTAAGATTACAGGCATAAGCCACTGCTCCTAGCCATTTGTTAAGCATCTTACTGTGTGTCTCAAAAATAAAATCAATGAAGATATAATAAATAAGTTCCAGTTCTAAATAATGCCATGTTATTGTTCATATCCTTAAGTGACATCTCAGTTTGCTTTCAACTATTGTAGGTAGCAGGGATTGAGAGAAAGGGGCTCAATTATCCTTGACTGTGAAGGGAAGCAGTGGCAGGGTATCGATTATTTGCCATCTTTCTATCTATACAAACTAAAGTAATTCAGAAGTATCTCCTGGTATGTCCCTAGGTTTCCTGTTTATACAGTCTTTGGAAATATCATTGGTTTATCATATATATTAAAGTAGGTAAAAGTTCACATCTAAGTTTCTGAATTTTTTCTCAGATAATTGAGTGGTATTTTTTTAACCTTTCTAGTGGTTCCGGGGCAGGGGAGAGCTATAAATATTACATTTTAGTGTGTTGTTAGGTCTGAAAAGCTTACCTCAGGGTAATGGCTTAAAGTAAAACTTCGGGGACTTGAGTGCTGAGAGAGATTTTGCTATGTTAAATTTGACAGTATCTGTTCTTGTCCATAAATCTATTTTTTGTAACAAGTAGTTTCTGGATTTCCAAGTTATTCTTGTCACACTAACCCTGGAGGTGTCAGTTAACAATGCCCAGGGTATAGATGGCTATCTATAGATGGCACCACATAAAGTTTATACACTGGCAGATTACTGTCAGTTTAATTCAGTTCAGTACAACTTGAGTTCCCACTAGGGACCAGGCACTGATTTATACATGAATATGCAAAGATGAGGATAGCGCAGTCTCATAGAGGAAACAGCCATATAAGAAAATAATAGAGCACAAGTAGATAAGGATAATCTTAGATACAGTTACAAAGGACAGAGTGGCACTAAGAAAGAATTTTTAACTGTCTAGAGGAGGAAGAGGAAACTGAAGGAGAAAAGGTCAAGGGTTTAAGATAGACAAATTCTTATCTGCCATAGTGGGATAATCTAGAAATAGTGTTATTAGCATTAGCGTGTTTATAAGTTAAAACTTTATATAAGTTAGCAAAAGAAACAATAGTTGAAAGGGGCTGTTTCTGGGCAACAGATAACTGAGGAGGGAAAGTATAAGGCCATTATTTTTCATTGTCTACCATGTAGTAAGTACACTTTGACTTTTGAAAATTATTTGTGTTACTTTGTTGAAAAATTTTAAAACATTTTATTCCTATGTCTTGGTCCTTTTTCTGTTGCTGTAACAGAATATCTGAGACTGGGTAATTTGTAAAGAATAGAAACTTATTTTTTTAAAGCTCTAAAGCAGTGCTTTTCAGCATTTCTTATCTCCTGGCACACTTGAACCTTAAACTTCCACAGCACACTTAAATTATGTTCATCAGGAAAAAAAGGTGGAAAGAAAGAACATACTACAATGCTTTGAATGTCTTTCAAAAATAATTTAATTAATGATCTTTAAAAATTGTCATGGCATACCCAAGATCCTCTCATGGCACACCAGTGTGCTGCATCACACCAGTTGACAATCACTGCTCTACAGGCCAAGAGGTTCAAGGTCAGATGGCCACATCTGGTTGGCTTTTGGTGAGGACCTTGTGTTTTCTCATAACATCCTGCATCTCAGGATGAGAGGAGCACACTGAGAGCCAAATTTGCTTATATAAAACCTACTCTCAAGACAACCCACTCCCATGATAACCCATCAATAGATTAATTCATTCATGAAGGCAGAGCCCTCATGATCCAGTCACCTCTTAAAGACCCCCACCTCTTAATATTCTTACAATGGGGATTAAATTTCAACATGCAATTCAGAGCAGACAAACGTTTTAACCATACCATCTTACTTAGTCTTTCAGGCCAAACTCAAGTGATCCCTTTTCCTTACAGCCTATGCTGTAAGTAAACATGTACATCCCTTCATTTGGACTCACACAACAGTTTTTGGAACTCCTTGTACAACATTTATCATATTCTGGCTGTTTCCTTTTGTTATTTTTCTGTCAGATTATTAGCTTTTGAAAGCAGGAACCATTTATATCAGAATCTTCAATGCTTCATTCTTTATACATAGTTGACATAATGAAATTGAGGGGTTCACCATGTTTGTTGGCTCACATTTTAGAGTCTTGGTGGCATAAAAATTTAAATATTCTAACTCAGATATGGGGGTGCCAGCTGCTAAACATTATTTTACATCCTTTTTTGAAAGTGTTATTTCATCTAGTACTCTTTAATCTAATCTAACATGTGGATTTTGGTAGAATACTCTGTGTTCAGGACCATATTCTGGATTACTGCTAAGAATTTTCATTTCTCAAAAATTAGCAAATTTTTCATTTAGATGTCTGTTGGTACCATAAAGATTTATTTCTGGAATGTATGCATTTACTTATTTAAATAAGAACTTCTCTTATTTGATTCCAAGAGGTCTGGCATTCAGTGCATTTAATCCTTTGCCATGTTGGGGGATTAGTCATTTTAATATTTTAATCCTATGGTGACCAAAGCAATCAGAGTAGATTGCTCTTAAGGGAGCATTTGGTCTTCCCTCCTTGGCTGTCTCTGAAGGCAAGAGAATATCCAAGCTATTCTGGGCAGATGGTCGGGTAATGCACAGCCCTATCCCCATGCACACCCCCATTTAAAGCAATAAATGCTTCACCAACCTCACCACAGTTCTTTCAAGAGATCAGTTGGTAAACCTAAATTCCTCTGTTTAATTTAGCCTTATTTTTACTGTCAACTTTTTCTTTGCTAAAGATATTTTAAATACTATTTTAAGATTTTCTTTAGTCCTTTGATTCTTGCTAAGTTATGCTTACATTGAATAGGCCTAATTTTATATTAATGGAAACTAAATTAATCTTATACAGTAAAATATATACTGCAAGTATTATCTGATGTGATAAACAGATTTTTATTTCATAAAGAGTACTGTTCTGTGCTAGCCACTGGGCTTGTGGCCTTCTTAGGCCAGAGAAAACTTTTTTTTTTTTTGAGACGGAGCCTCAAGCTATCCCCCTGGGTAGAGTGCCATGGCATCACAGCTCATAGCAACCTCCAACTCCTGGGCTCAAGCGAGTCTCCTGCCTCCGCCTCCCAAGTAGCTGGAACCACAGGCGCC
>CAUYQV010195416.1:0-11583 GCA_963574575.1 Galagoides demidoff
CCCTCGGTATATGGGGCCAGCGCCTTACTCACTGAGCTACAGGCACCTCCCGCTTTGTTTTGTTTTATTGAGACAGAGTCTCACTATGTCACCCTCAGCAGAGTGTCATGGCGTCACAACTCATAGCAACCTCAAACTCATGGACTTAAGCGATTCACTTGTCTCAGGCTCCCAAACAGTTGGGAGTTGCAGTTGACGCTGCTTAGCAGACCTGGGCCAGGCTCGAACCCCCCAGGCTCAGTGTATGTGGCTGGCGCCCTACTCACTGAGCTATGGGTGCCTAGGCCAGATCCTTGTTTATAACTGAGCCAGGTCTTGTCATGAGCAGGTTTCTTCTCCTTCTCCCAGAGGCACAGAGCTTTTGTTGGATTTTTCCCTAGTGCCAATTATCTTTGCCTAACTAGGAGCAGAAGGATCCCCCTGCCCTTGGGAGATAGTTAACTTTCCCCAGAAGGAAGTGGATCTTTGCTTATGCCCTGGAGAACAGTATTCCCAACTCTCTATGAGTAGTTTAAGATTTTGCTTTATACATGAGAAGGGTGTGAAAAGTGGATAGTGGGTGTTCCCCTCTGTGAAGCTGTTCTCTCTCTAGTCTTTCTATCGAGCACTCCTCTGATGGCCACAGAAAACAGTTTGTGGGGAAGTATGTGCTTTCCTTGTGATTTAAGGAGTCCTGGGATTCTAAGCCGTCATGCTAACTTGCACTTTATCTTTAAGAAATGTTTAAGATTTTAGCTGATTTTCTCTCACTCCGTTTTTTAGTCACTGCCTCTTCCTCCCATATTCTATTTTAGAAAGAAACATTTTACCTTCTGGTGGGCCCCAAATGCTTTCATATATAGTCCAGCTTGTGCTCACGATTATGGAAGAAATAATGTGTTTCTGCATTCTTAATAGAATACTAGAATAGTTCTCAGAATTTATTGTTAAACTATTAAATAAGCTACTACCTCCTCATGATTCCCTTTTCTTATGAGATATTTGTACTTCATGTCTTCAAATTTAAAGAAGAGTATTTGAAGACATGAAGTACAAATATCTCTTAAGTCAATTCACCATTTAGCAAATTTTCGTTTGCATTATACTAATTACCATTAAGAAAAGAATGATTTAAATTAAATTTGGGAATATTGGTTTAAAAATAAATATTTCTGAGGAGTTTGTAGTATTTTAAAGATACTTCATGTAGTTTTATTCGTTATCAACCCAGCAGAAAATAATGTGCAATAGTTTTAAAAACTGAATACAAAATACTTGTCTTTTAGATTGTTCACTGGAAAAAGTAATTTTTCATGGAACACATAACTAAAAATATACTAACATTTATTAACATGGAGAGGCATATATCTTCACTCTCCACAGATTTTGGAGGTAAACAGTGATACTTCTAGAGAATTAGTGAACCATTTTGGAGGAGTTTCTTGCCTATGCAGCAGAAGCATATTTTTTATTAAAAGTTATTCCTTTAATTTATGATACATGTAGAAATAAAGTCCTACTGCCACAGGAAAGTAATTTGCATTGCTGGGAATCATTCAGAGTCCAAAAGGTTCCTTGGCTTCATGGCGAGAAATAATTCAAGAGGGAGCTGGCAATATAAAGCAAAAGTAACTTTTACTTAGGAAATACAGAATATCTACTCCACACACAGAGGAGAGGCTAGTTCTTCCTGTTAGGGAAAACAGCAACTTTTGAGTTTTTGATTTTTTTTTTTTTGCAGTTTTTGGCCAGGGTCAGATTTGAATCCGCCACCTCCGGTATATGGGCCTGGCACCCTACTCCTTTGAGCCACAGGCGCCACCCAGGTTTTGATTTTTTTTAACTTAAGCACTGGCTTAACCACAGGTTACGCACGGGAGAAATAGTCATGTGATTCCTTGGAAAGGGGCAGGGATTTCCTAAATGTGTACCTTTCTTTCTGTACTTTATAAGGTCCCTCCTGGAACTGTCATGGTGGGAGTTTCGTTTGGCATTGTAATATAACTAGGGTGCCTTGAACTGCACGATCAAGGAGAGGTTAATTTCTTTCCCATCTTGGTTTTGATGAGTCTCAAAGAGCTCTCTCACCACACGTTGTATTTGGTCAGGGTGGTTAGGGGTGCTGTGTTAACTGCGCCCGCTAGTTTCCTATCTCCCTACCATGAAGAATTTCCAAAGTCCATTAACATGTCATATTTAGTCACCTGAGATTAGTTGCACATATGTGTAGCTCTACGTGTGTGCTCCATGATAAGAACTAATAGATTTATTTATTTAATGATGGTTAATAATGACTCTCTTGATTAACACATTCAACCATAAAATTATTATGAACATTGTAGCTGTTGTATTATTCATGCAAAAGGGAAAGGAATAAGAAAAAAATGCCCTAGTTATATTTTTTAAAGATAGATGATTTTTTTTCTCAGTAATTTTATTTCATGTCTGCACTGAAACATAAATATTCACATTTCCATCACTTCAGATTTTAATAGAATTATGCACATACATGTACATATATTCTTGTAATCCTTAATAACTTTGGTAAGCAGATTTCTATAATTATTTCAAGAACTGGCATTTTTAAAGTAAATTACTTGCAAATGATTAAGGTTAATGAAGTTCTAGGCAGTTATTAAGATCGAATTGTAGAAATACGAAATTGAGGGGTGAAAATCCTTATAGAGCACTGTGAGCAAAATGAAAGAAGAAAAAACTTCATGGAATGCTGAATTCTAACTAATTACTTGAATATTGACTCTTGAATTATTTGAATAATAAACGTTAAATGCTATAGAAATAAACAGTTTTAAGAAAAATTTTCTACTTTATGGCTTTTTCAAAAAAGAGGAGAATGAAATATTTTAGTGCGCCTGACCTGTTTATATACAGAGGGTGCCAAAAAAATGTATACATATTTTTAGAAAGGAAAAAAGAACTATTAAATTTGTAATACTCAAGTCACATTTCACTTCTGCAAATAAAAAAGGTGCTCAACATAACTTGTATTCATCTTTTGTTATTGGTATACATTGAGTATTATAATTTTAATACTTTTACTTCTTTCTTAAAACGTGTATTTTGGCATCCTCTTTATTTCTTTCTTAAAATGTATATTTTGGCATCCTCTTTATTTCTTGTAAGTTTCAATATAAGAAGGTTTTTAAATTCCCTACCCTCCTATGCCCCGTACACACACATAAATAATTGTGGGAACTGGGGAATTGAATATATCAACCACAGAATAGTCGATGGCTACTAGAAAAACAACAGCAGGAGTTACTTTTGAATGGGATCATATTATTTCCTTCCTATATTAATGATTAATTTATAGGCTCTAGCATTTGGTGAAATAGATTGGAATCCAAGCTGTGCTTTTGAATATCTATGTGATTTGGGACAAATTACTTAATACTATGACTTAATTACCTCATCTATAATATATTATAGTAATAATGATTATACTATCATATAGTTTTGCTGGGTGGCTTAAATAACTGTGTTTGTATCTCTGAAGATGTTTAGCATATAATAAAGACTATACAGATATTACCATTTATAATAATTGCATGCTAGCTACCTTAGGAAACACTTTGACATGTTACCTTAGTTATTACATGAAGTGTTGCAATTTTTTTTCCCACAGAAGAGAACACTATGTGCCATTCCAAATGCTCCTCTTCAGTGGGTGTTTACTACTCTTCCATTAAAAGATGAAGTCTATTTATCTACCGCCTTGAATTTGGGTAGTCCCTGTAACTTCTTTACCTAATATAATTTAGCAATATCAACATTTTACCTGATCTAGGCATAGCCATTGAATGGCCTGACAGTTTCTATTGCTTGTCCCTTTGGGTACTGACCACATAACAAGAGCAACTGCTCTGAGGCAAACACTTGTGAGATGTGAGAGATGGAGATGAACACACAGAAAGGCAGAACCAAGGAGGACTGAGGTGAAAGGCATTCGAGCGAAGAAGCCATTTTAAAGTGAAACTCTGGGCGCAGTTTTCCCAGCTGATGGCAAGTGAATCAGAATTTATGATCAAATGAGCTCTTCCCAAATTCCTTATTTGCAAAATGAAGGCCAAAATAAAATGATTGTTTTAGATCACTAAGTTTGAGGTCAGTTGTTGTGCAATAATAGATAGCTAAACAATAAATAATTGGAATTGAGCTATTTCCATATATGCATTTAGAAATGGACTGGGGAAAGAAAAGGAATCAGCCTTGAGGAGGTTCTTAGAAAAAGCTTCAGGAACCTCACGGAGACTATAGGTGAAAGTTTGAGAGGCAGTGAGCAGAACACCCAACATCTTTTATTTTTAACTTGTCAGTTTAGGAGACTATCAACTGTTTATTTTTAGACTCTCCTCTGTTTCATAAATGAAAAATGCCAGGCACTGTACTAGGTACTGTGTATTTAGCAAAGACTAAAATAGATATGACCTCGTCTTTAATGGAACATACAATCTAAGGCAGGAGGTTGACACTAATGAAATAATCACATAAATAAATGTGATTAAAATTATGATAACTAAGATTTAAAAATGAAATTTAGCCATCTTTCAGTCATTATATAACACATTTAGCACTTAGCACATGCCGTATTTTACTTAGATGATGAACATAAAATAGTAACAAATCAGATGCTATCTTTTCAGAGAATCATTTCATCGTAGTAGAAAAACACTGAAATATGTAAGAAAAAAAGAACATGCCAGTTGAAAGGAATATACGGAAAGGACTTAGTCCATTTAAAAGCTTAGTGGGGAAAGTAATTTTTGAGGATGGGAACTTGCACTCATAAATCAAATATAGGCAAGAATAAACCCGGGTGAGCTGCTATCCCTGGGCAAGCCCAACTTTGCCTGAGGGCTGAAAGGTTTTTCAGGACTTGAAATTTTAGTCCTGAAAAGAGGAAACTAGAAGACTACCAGGACAAGCTGGTCACTAAAATGAATTAAATATGAACTTGGACATATACATTCCCAGAAAACTATACATTAAAAATCTTGAGGTTGGAAGGGAAAAAGACAACTTCTGGGTCGCAAAACAGGAGCTTTAAGATAAGCTTTGTAGATGACTGGCCACCTATGCTAAAATGATCGACTGAATATCCTCCTTTTATTTTCCTCACATACTTGAAATTCCATCTTTATTGTATAATAAATATTTGTATTGACCTGGTTCTGTGAATGGGATTTTTGACATTTATTTGTGTGTCAATACTAAGCATTTCAAATACTATACACACAACTCTATGTAAAAATTCAGATACGAATATATAGCTGTTACTTAAGTAAACATATTAAAGTATATTAAGTATTACGCCTTTTCCTGGAAAATATTTCTAGGGTATTCTAACATCAGGGGAATAGAAAACAAAATTAATCTACCCATTTTTTTGGAAATGCTGTGATTTAAATATAGCATGAATAAGTTATATTTTGTATAGATCTACTTGATTTTTAGACTACATTTTAAGAAATCAGATCATAACAGAACATAAACCAATAAAAGATACACCATTATTTCTGATATAAGAATATTGGAAGATAGGAAAACTTTTAGAAATATATTTGCTTCAGGCAAACATGAATGGAAAGGATGAATTCTCCAGGAGCACCGGAAATTATTCTCTGGAACAAATAAGGATTATGCCACCACCATCCCCAAATTTGCTAATTTGTAAGATTTGTTAAACTTTAACATTTTCTGAGGGTTTTTCCTAAAAGGACAACCTTGAAATAAAAGGTGTCCAGCATTACTAAGTCACAAACAGCACAATGTATCTCATAAAGGTGTGTGAGATACTCTCTTACAGCTGAAATACATTGAGATTGGATGGCTTTACAGCATGTGGAAATGGTATCTTACAGGATAAGAGTACATTGTTATTTCCAGGACATCTTGAGTTGAGTCTGTTTCAAGGTAGCCATCATCCTAATTGTACAGATCAAAAAAGACCTTTCAACTTGTGACTTTTGACTTTTTTCATTGTTATACTTTTCTAAGGTTCTATTCATTTGTGTGCTTTTCATAACATTTCCTTTCTGACATTCATTTTATGTCTTTAAGTCACTCTAAGGAGAAGTAAATGTGATTGTGAAATTATTGTGCGTTTTAGGAATGTTTCACATACTGGGTTTTCTCGATATTTCGCATAACAATTTTTCACTGAAAGAAATAAATGATAAATTCAGTGAAAACGAGAGGCAATCAGCAACAATAGAAATTTATCTTTCAAGTACTTATAGTAAATTCACTGTACCTCCTGATCATATGTTAAACTAGCTGACGTTTGATTTAGCATTGGTCAGGGTTGAACTTTTGCGTACTCCTGAAAGAATGTGGTTTATTGTAACATGGGATCTTTTTTCCTCCTTAGAGTATATTCTTTTTGATTTGAAGAGGGAAATTTTTAGGCACTGATCACTACATTAAGCCAAGGTTTTTAAGAGTTGCTGGGTAAGTGATTCCTGCTGTTAGTAGACACTTAAAGCATTGTCAGAAACAAAGCGTTTTATAATTATTTGTTTCAAAATTGCTGTTGTTCTTGAGTGTTCGACATTTGACGAGTATTTCTTACAGGAGGATTCACAGAAACAGACTATGCACAATGTGCTTTTTTGTGTTTGCAACACTTCTTTTCCTTTGAAAAATCTTCAGATATTTTCCAATTCCTTAAAATTATGAATTTATAGTAATAATTCCTATTACTAATATTATAATAATAAAAAGCGAACATTACCATTTCCCATAATAAACAATGCAGGCGATACAAAAATACATTGAGTATTCATTATTGTTTCTTTTTGTTTTCATTTGTCTTTTATTCCACATTTTTAAATTAAAGCCTTTATTTATTTAGAGCAGTGTTAGATTAACAGGAAAACTGAGAAGGTACAGGGATTTCTCCTGTACCTCCTGTCCCGACACATGCAGTCTCCCCGTTATCAACACCTCGCAGCCAGAGTGGCACAGTTGTTAAATTCATCTGTATGGACACATCCTAATCACCTCGAATCACTTTTACAACCTTAATAATCCTCTGTGCTTCATCTATTCATCTCCTCTATCCCACTGGCGAACACTGCTCACAAATTACCAATATCAAGTATGAAACCGAACTTGTCAGTACAGACCTTACTCAAATAAAAGAATAATCAGGCAATATTATGAACAATTTTATGCCAACTGACATGACAATATAAGGGAATTCTCTAAAAACACAATTTAAGTGAACCCCGCACAACATCACAATATGAAACAGAAAATCAGAAGAGTTCCCTACATACAAATATTTAGTAATTTTAGTTTCTTATATTTTTTAAAAAATAGTTCCTCGCAATAAAATTGTAGGCCCAGATAATTTTATTGGTGATTTCTATCATACCTCTAAGAAATTTAATTCTTTAGAAAAGCAATTATATAAAAGCTATTTTGAAAAATATAAGACTGATACAGGGCGGGTGCACCCGGCCTAGGTCAGCGCCAGCCACCTGGGAGGACCTGCCGCGCCTTCTGCATCTCTCCCAGTGGCGGTGTTGGTGCAGCGGAGGATGGGAGCAGAGAGCTGGAGAACCAAGCGCTGCAGAGAGGGCGACCTCCGGGGAAGCTCGCGGGTCCCTAGGTAGTTTGAGGGAGACCACAGCACAGCCCGTGCTGCTACCAGTGCCAACCGCAGAACCACCCTTGGAACTAGAGAGCCCTCCCCTGGCTGCACTACTGTGAACATTTCATAGGCCCAAGGGTGATACTGGGTTCCCCGATTCTGCGCTGAAAAGGGACCCCTCATTACCTCGGCCTGGACAATTTCATGAGTGGACTGTATCAATTCATTAGTGAGCTCATTCATCTTGCTCCAGCGGGTAGGGGGGGACTATATCCATTCACTGCTGCACTCACTCATCCTACCCCAGTGGAGGGGACCATGTCCATTCATGTGTTACTGCATCCTGGCCCAATGTAAACTACAAAGGGCCCACGCGACTATATAACCCCCTAGACAAGGAACCCAGGCAGAGAGGAGATTTTCAGACTCTGTGTGTCCCTCTGCCAGGCGCTCTGGTGCTTTTTCTATATTTCTTTTTCGTAAAATAAATTCCGTCTTACCACTGATCTGTGGTCTGTGAATTTATTCTTCAAATCCTGGAGAGGAAGGACATAGTAAAGAAGAAATTCGGGTAACAAAAGCAGTATTTCCTAATAAACATTAGTAGGCCAATAGAGTTTCAGTGCCAAATCTTGAGAAATATATTTTAAAAATAATAATAATGAAGGAAGAAAGAATATTAGATGCCCATTTTCACCCTGATCAAAGTGTAAGGATCTTTAACAAATATCAAATAGAATCTACCAATATGTAAAAAATGGACAGATAGGATTCCTTTAAGAAACTTGCATTAAAATGAGAAAAGCAATCAATGTAATTCATAATATTAATGGAATAAAGATTAGAAACTAACTTTTTAAGAGTTGAAGAGAAAGTATTTGCTTTTTTCTTTTCTTGTTTTTTGTTTTTTTCTTAAGAATCACAGGAGAAAGGTTTGGTTTTTTTGTTTGTTTGTTTTTTAGATAAAGTCTCACTCTGTTGCTCTAAGCTAGAGTGCCATGGCATCAGCCTAGCTCAGAGCAGCCTCAAACTCTTCCTGACCTAACTTCCCCAGCAGCTGGAACTACAGGGACTCTACCACGTTTGGCTATTTTTTCTGTTTTTAGTTGAAATGGGGTCTCCTCTTGCACAAGCAGTCTCTCCTGACTTCAAGTAATCCTCCTGTCTTGGCCCCACCAAGTGGGGGCCTGAGCCAATCACAAAACTCATCAAAATTTCAATTTTGTAAACTGAATTATTACACATAATATAATTCCCTACATCTATTCTCATACCTAACGGGAAAATATGAACTACTTCTTACTAACACCAGGGAAAATGCAGAATGGACTCTCACACCACAAAAGTACTGTGCTCGATATTTTAGGTCATTACAATAAGACAGGAAAAATAAAAAACAGCATACTATAGAAAAAATAGTCTTTATTTTTTCTTTGCAGATGTCATATGCGATTATATAATCTTAAAATTTGTATAAGGCAAATGTAACTAACCACTGGTTTTAGCAGAGCTTCAGGATATAGTAACTGAATCAAATTTATTTTTATTTAACAACAGCTAACAATTAAATATTAAATTGTTGACTCCTTTTATAATAGCATCAGAAAATATAAGGAATATATTAAGCAGAGATACGCCAGACTTCTAAGCTGAAAGGAGCAAGTAAGCTATTTTCTAAAACAACAAACATAAAGTTTAACCAAAGTAATACAATGTGATTTCTCTTCTCCTAAATGATTCTTGGTTGCAGGATTTGAAGAATTAATTCATGGACCACAAGCAAGCAGCAGTGGTAGTACAATAGTTTATTAGAAGATAGAAAAGCTTCCAATATAAAGGAAGGGGTTGCTGCTGAAGTGTATCTATCTGCTTGGGGCTTTTATGCTTTGCCTGCCCACCCAAAGCTTGCTGGTAAACACTGATGGGGTCCTTCAAACCTAGCTGGCTTACACTGAGTGCTTTCTTTAATTGACTGGCCTTTGTTGATTGGCCATCTTTCAACTTGGTGAGCTTTTTTGCCCAATCCACTATGGGAAGCTTCTCCCTCCCCCTCCCCCCAATGCTCTGCTCACCAACAGCTAGTGACCAATGGCTCCAATAGAAGAGTCTTTTCCCCTTCTTCTCCTGCCCCTTTTTCCAAGTCCCTGCTTAAAGCCTTCTGGCTTCTATCAATCAAATCATCATAGGTTGTACCCAAAGCTAGGTATTTCCTATTTCATATGTTACTAATTGAGAATAAAACTGAATTTTTGAATGTCATACAGAATCTTAAAATTCAACTTATTTAAATGTAGTAAAATGTAAAATACTATATATGGAATTCTAAATTTATACTGTCACTGTAGTGGTCTTTCAGCCATGATGGTTTGATATGTTGTCGTTACTGAAAACTTCTAAAAAGTACTGACATGCAAAGATTGGAGAGACTTCAAAGAGGACATTCAGAGCTGTCAGTTACCAACACAGTACAGCACAGAAAATTAATCTGTCTCCTTCAGATGCTGTTAAAACAACAGAATTTTCATAATGAAGTTGTTGATTTTTCAAGAAATATAAAATTAATCTAAAAATATGTTCATGACAATCAATCTATTCCTCAGCTTCCTTTGAAAATAAGTGACTTTAATTATAGTGTCAGTAATTAGAAAAAAAAAGAAGTTGCAACTTGAAATAAATAATAGTCTAAAGTTAATGTGGAAGAAAGAATATCATTTGGATGTGTTTATTATAGCATGAAACAGCATTAAAACAATACTGCAGATGTTAGCATTTGAGATTCTACAATAGGGGCACGCATAATGTGATGATAATTTAATGTGGTAATTAGATCAAACTAAGTATTTTAGATGCAAAAATATAATTGTCTGACACTATGTAATAAATAAAAGTACAGTCATATGCCACACATTTTGCACACATGCAATACTGGTATTCTCTATATCCAGAGGTCTCATTTCAAGTTCATGCATTAATATAATAATCTCAAATTTAATAGAGTATGCTGGAGCACAGGTGATATGATTTTCATTTGTGCCAACCCCTCAGCAATGAGCAGTGTTTAATACAATTTTACAATAGAAAACAATGAAATAATATTTTATTATAAGCAATTAATGGTCACAGATTCAAATAGAAAATGTAAGTTTTCATGCTAGAAGATTAGTAGAATATATAATAGATATATATTCTAATTTTTTATAGAACATATATAAGAAGTATTTAAAATAAAAAGCATCATGTTTACTTAAAAAACCACTTTTTTGAAGAAAAAGGTGGTAAATTAATAGTAACATCTTTTGCCCTCACTGTTTAGTCCCCTCTTGCATTAAGACATCTAGACTTGTTGATCAGACTTGTTGATATGACGTTGATCAGTCATATTATTTGTTAGGTAAAAAGGAATGATTTATCTCTGGCAGCATAGTGGATCAGCAAGATACTGGAAAATTTCACATAGTAGAAGAAACTGTTAAAATAACCCAATGGGTGTCTAGTTTCTCCTCCAGATATAGTAAATGCAAAAATAACATTTCTCTTACCCTCTCAGCAATAGCAACCAAGGCAATCTGCACATCCCCACACTTTCTTCAATCCAGTGGAGTAACAACGTAACTAACCTGAAACCAAATGAAAAATAAAGGACCTCAAGAATAAATGGTTATGGGTTCTTGTTTAACTGGAGCAGATGCAATCAGACATCAGTAAGAAGAATATAAAAAACTGGAAAAAGCTCAGTGTGGGCTTGGAAGAGCATATGGAGTTTCTGGGGTCATGAATAGGGTGACCAGATTTTAACCTCGGTAAGGCGGGACAACATGGCCGGGGGGCTGGGCAGGGGACCGGGCAGGGCAGGGCCTGACAACAATGCAAACTTTGATAAGCAGTTCTCAATAATCACTTCTCAGCAATTATTTGTTATTATTACAGTTTAACATTATAAAATTAACAAAAATAATATAAAACTCATATTCTGGTGAAATAGCCAC
>CAUYQV010195418.1:0-29017 GCA_963574575.1 Galagoides demidoff
TGGTCCCAGCTACTTGGGAGGCGGAGGCAGGAGACTCGCTTGAGCCCAGGAGTTGGAGGTTGCTATGAGCTGTGATGCCATGGCACTCTACCCAGGGGGATAGCTTGAGGCTCCGTCTCAAAAAAAAAAAAAAGAAAAGAAACATGACCCAACCATAAAGATCCTTTCACCTTTTCTACAGAAACTACATTGGGATAAAGAGCTTTAATTTTCTGACAGAGTTCGTTAAGTCCCTGAGAAGGATTCTTGGTGGATGTAACATACCAAGGAGTTCCAATGTTGGGGGAGATGATTTTTTTTTTTTTACCAACTTCATGAAGGTATAATTTACCATATTTTCCTGTGTATAATGTGCACTTTTTTGCAAAAATTTTTTGAGCATGGGTAGTACTGTTTGTTACCAGTACATAAGATTTCTTATACTCTGTATCTGTTCTTGTTTTGTAATTGATTGTTAGATAAAATTTACCATAATAGGTTAAAAACTTAATGCTAAAATTCCTTACAAACTTGAATTAAAAAATTAAAAGTGTTTTCCTTGAAAGTTTGGGCAAAAAACATTGGGTATGCATTATAGGTGGAAATGCGTTATACATGGCAAATTATTATACATACCAGAAAATGCTGCCCTTGTAAGTGTGGTTCAGTGATGTTGGTTAATTTGTAGAGTTGTGTGATCATCACAGCAATCCAGTGTCAGAACATTCCTATGACCCCAAGGAATTTCCTGCCCCAGGACCACTACCAGTCTGCTTTTCAGAAGGGACATCTCTGATCTTTCCATGTTTAACCAACAGGCTAATTTTATTTAGCCTACTGTGTATTTCTTTTTTTTTTTTCTTTTTGAGACGGAGTCTCAGTATGTCACCCTCGGCAGAGTGCCATCACAGCTCACAGCAACCTCAAACTGTTAGGCTTAAGTGATTCTCTTGCCTCAGCCTCCCAAGTAGCTAGGACTACAGGTGCCCACCACAATGCCCAGCTATTTTTTTGTGTCAGTTGTCATTGTTGTTTAGCTGGCCCCTGATGGGTTCAATCCCGCCGACCTCAGTGTATGTGGCTGGCACTGTAACCTCTGTGCTACGGGCACTGAACCTACTGTGTATTTCTTAATGAAATTGGCACAGGCAGTGTTAGTTAACACATGACCTAGCATGAACAGACTGCTTATTAATGGTGACAAAGAAGCATCTCGGTTTGCATTAAGTTTCTTAGGTTAGAATATTTTTTTTCTGAGTTGGCTGCACCATCTTTCTCATTGAGCATTATCTAGAAATAACGCAGCCATCAAGTGTCTGTACAGGATACATCTTCTGAGAAAAAGCACGTGAGAGTGCTATAAAGGTTCGTCTACTTTGGTAGTAGTTTAAGAAAATATCATTCTTCTTTTTATATCCATAGGTACAGCTCAAAGAAGCCATTGAAGATCTTCCTGGTAAAATGGATACTGAATTAGCAGAATCGGGATCCAATTTTAGTGTTGGACAGAGACAACTGGTGTGCCTTGCCCGGGCCATTCTCAGGAAGAATCGGATATTGATTATTGACGAAGCAACAGCAAATGTGGATCCAAGGTACAGAGCTGATGTCCATGGAACGTTGGATCCAAATTTTCAGTGTGGTAAATGGGAAACATTGAAGGATACTGAGAAAGGTGTCCACATGTTCTGTTTGTCCCAAAGATGGCTAGATAGCATTAATTCTGAAATCTGAAACATGTTTTATTGTGTTAATGACATTATTATGCATTCTTAGAGAGCTAGATTTCCTAAATTCTCCTGATAATCTAAACAATTTGGAGGGAAGATAGTTCCCATTGCTTTATTAAGAACAGTCAATTGCAAAGTAGACTTTTTACATTTAGTTTTTTTAAGAATAAGAGTATGTCTTAAAATACTGACTTTTAAAGCATTATTAAAATATGATCTTTCTAAGATTTTTTTTTGCAAATCTCCATTGTGTGGTAGAGATCTTCTAAGTCTGTTGTCCTCATCTTTACTGAATTGAACTTCTTTGATTGTAGAACTGATGAGTTAATACAAAAAAAAATCCGGGAGAAGTTTGCCCATTGCACGGTGCTGACCATTGCGCACAGGCTGAACACCATTATTGACAGCGACAAGATAATGGTGAGTCCTTTATCTGTGGAATTCTAGTTGCTTCCATTTATATTCAATTTTTCAATTCCCTTCTTGTACAACTTGGTAGAAAATTAACTTTGGCTATTTCTGTTAATCTTTCCCTTCAGCATATTCCTACATATTCAATGCTATTAAATAATATACCTGGCATGTCTTTACATATTTTTATATTAAATGTTTGTTTTGAATTGTCATTTTCTTTACCTTGGCCAATATTCCAAATGTTTGAAAATATCCCAATCTAAGGTACAACTTGTGAGGCTAAGTGTCAGTCCCCAGAGCCATAGAACACTCTACTTGTCAGTTGTCCCTGGTCCAAAATTAAGCCTTTCATTTAAATGCCAGGAGGTTGCTGTGGGTGAGATTGCAGAGTTTCTCAGCTGTTGGGAGGTTCACAAGATGTGTGTGGTCAGAGGGGAGGACATGAGAAGACCCTTAACAAATTATTTCCAGAAAGGGCCTCATCACAAAAGCAAATGATTCCAACTGAAAGGGTTTAGCATAGGAAATTGTTACCTAAGAATTGGATGGCCAGGAGAGTGAAGGGAAACACATGTCACAGTTTTAGGAAGCTGTTAGAACTCAGAGCAGAGTACCCAGAGAGTTGGTGCTTTGATTTCTGAGGCAGGGCCAATGCCCCACTGCAGGGAGCGAGTGAGATGAGGCAGGTTTCTGATGTGCTGATAGAAGTTAGAGGCTGGGCCGGGCAGGCGGGCGCGGTGGCTCACGCCTGTAATCCCAGCACTCTGGGAGGCCGAGGCAGGTGGATTGCCTGAGTTCCCAGGTTTAAGACCAGCCTGAGCCAGAGACCTCATCTCTAAAAAAAATAGCCAGGCATTTTTTTGGCTGTAATCCCAGCTATTTGGGAGGCTGAGGCAAGAGAATCACTTGAGCTTGAGCCCAGGAGTTTGAGGTTTCTATGAGCTATAAGGCCACAGCTCTCTACCAAGGGTAACAAAGTGATACTCTGTCTCGGGGGAGGGGGAGGAAGTAGAGGCTTGCTGGTGCTGGCCACAGTAGCAGAGACAACCTAACAGAGCCAGCAGGCCATAGAGCTTGTGACTGAGTCATCCCTGTGGCACAGATGAGGGTGTAAAGGGTGACTCTCGAAGCTGCACACATCACGGGCTGCAGGCTTCGGTGTGGGAATGAATGTCTGTCTAGTATCTTCCTTCCAAGTTTGATTGGCTCTTCCTCTTTCTTCTTTTCCCCTCCCTCCTCTCCCTTCTAATCCAACCCTTCTCTCTCCCATTGGCCCTTCTCCTTTTCTCTTTCTGTTTGACCAGTTTCAGTGTATCCAAGGATGTGGCTTTATCAAATGATAAGGGAAAATACCCCTCAAAGGAAAAACCTTTGGCTACAAAGAAGCCTAAAGGCACAGGAGTTATTTTCAGCATTTGGCTGATTTCCATCCACCTGGTAGACACTAATTGTTGTCACCTCTGGTGTCCAGTGGTGCTCTAATTGATAGCAAGGAAGGAAATAGATTAAAGAAGATCTGCATGGTGGTGCCTGAGAAGCAACAGACGCAATCTACACTGTGACATTGGGCTTCTTACGTCCAGTGATAATGGTGCGCTCTTTTGACTTCCTGGGCAGTTTCTTTAATATTACCTCCCACTCTGTGTCACCTGCATTTTCAGATGGGATCGCCAGTGGGACATCTGAGAACATCAGACTGCCAGCATTGGGGTGGTACCTTTGGCCTTGTCGGTGCCTGGAGCTGGGTGTGTGTAGGGATGAGCTCTGCCGTGCTTCATGACAGGAGCAGGGCTGTACCCACCAAAAAGGTGCTGCCAGCTCAAGCCGTGAGGCCAGCCTTCTAGGCTACGATAGCTCAGTAGAAAGCAGGGACTCCAGCAGGCGTTTGTGAGCTAAGGGGCGACAATCTCAGATTACAGGACACTGACTCTTAGATTCCAAAGCCTTGTTTACCATTTAGCATCCTTAGCCCTTTGTTCCTTTGTTTTGCCTGCCCAGAGTGGTAAATGGAAAAATAACCTATCTGTGAAGCAGGTCCACTAAAAACCAGGCCCAAGCGAGGACTGTCACGGTCTGGAGGGCAGCAGGGATCGTCACTATGCCAACCACTCGGAGTAGGAGCCAGACACTTCCCTCCACCATACCCTGGGCAGCAGTGTCACCGATGCCTGAGTTTGGCAGTACAGAACACACTTACACAAGTGACATGAAGCGGTTTTAATCCTTAGAGATACACAGCCAGGGACCTTTAGTGTCGTTAGTGAGCTGGTCCCTCAAGGCTCAAGGATGCTACCTAGGACAGATAGAGTCTTAACTGTGTATTTCCACTTGTGCCACAGTGGAAGGACCCCAACTGTGGCTTGCCCAGGGTTTTACACATCAGGGGGCAATATGACTCACTGGGCTTAAAGGTGATCCTGCTTTGGGGGTGAGACGGGAGCAGGCCCCAGGCTGTCCCCTCCTAACTCATGATGTCACATCCTCTAGGAGGGACAGGAATAAGGCCCTGCTATTCAGGCAGTTCCTTCCTGGCTCAGGAGTTGCATTCCTGCTTGTCTACACTCATTTATATTTGAAAACTATGAACAACAAAGGAAGGAGAACTGGGTTGGGCCAAGGCTCCCCAGAGAACTCACCTGTACTTTCATTTCTTTTTACTTGTCACTTTTTGTTCTTGTCCCTTTGCATTACATTTTGCAGACTGTCCCCAAAGCATCCTGCTTTCACAATAAAGAAATGGTGCCCTAAAGTTTCCCTGCCTGAAGCACTTTGCCAGGCTTTGGATACATCAGCAGAAAGATGGTTTGATCTTCCTCTCAGTTGACAATCTGTTTAGAACAAAATCTTTGCTCCTAATTGTACCACACAGACTTCTTTGTGGGCTTTGGTATTGCCACACTGACACTAGTGACTTCCTTTTACCATCCAATGCTTGGAAATACTGTCGACTTGGAATGTGTGATTGGTTAGGTAGACAGCAAGGAAAGACAGAATGTGGCCGATGTGGCAGCTGGTTGCTTCTAAAACTGATCTATCAGTATTTGGCCCACAGATATGAATGTCTAGCGTACTAGCATCCCCTTGGCCCATGCACGCTGTTGTGGTTATTGAAATGTTCCATGGGTTTAATGCTTTGCATAACAATATTAATTTCTTTCTCTCTTTACTGGTCTCTTTATCTAAACCCTTAGCATGGCTCTACCATTTACTCTGAGCTCCTCCCTGCCTTTCTGTCCTTGCCCCACTCTTCACTCCCCCTTCCTTAATAGTGAGAGCCACAGTGATCTTCTTGAGGTCTTCAAGTCCAGCATTCACTCTCACCCTTGAGCATGTGCCCTCTCTTCCCACCCCTCGTTGGTGCCTTAGGCTCAGGTGTGCCCAGGGGCGATGGTGACTAGCAAAGTAGGGCAGCTGGACTGTGTGATGGCGTGAACATGGGATATGAGCCAGGAAGGAGGAGTCAGTCAGTGCCAGTTTCTGGGGTGAGGCCTGCCCATCGGGATGAATGGGGAAGTCCCGGAGAGAAGGAAGAGGCAAGAGTTCTCTTGGAAGCTGTGACCACTGAGATGAAGTTGACCTTGCATTTCTCCATATGGCTGTCCCTCCCAGTCCCAACTTCAGTGTTGGGAGGTCTGCAGTTTAGGGCTCCCCGGCCACAGGGTCATCTATTCAGCGACATCACAGAAGCCTCACCAGGAGATGCAAACTTGAGCTATCTCTTATTGTTGACTTCTTCCTCTCCCCTCCGACTTCTTTCCCTTCCTCTCCTTTCCCTTCTTTCCTGTTTCTTCCCCCCTCCCTTCTCCTTCCTTCCCCTTTCTAAATAATAATGAGTCTTGATACCGAGCTCTGAATTCCTTGCAACCACTCTTACTTAGTTTCTATTTTCTCTTGATAGGGAGTGGAAGGACTCAACCTCAGGGACCCAAGAGACATGAGTTCCATAGCTTCAGAGACAAGCAGTTGCCCGTCCCCTCTCTATCCCTGGTTGACACTTCCTGTTGTATTCTAGATTTTGTGATCATCCACTGGCTTTTAATTCAGGAAAACACCATGAATAATGTTCTTTCTCAAACCTTTGATTTCAAAAGCACTTATGTTCTTTCTGCTTGCTTTAGAAACACCTATTTCCTTTCCAGAAAGCCAGGGATTTTCTGTTCTGATGTTCCGAAGCTTTGAGAACATAAAGACACGTGAATCAGCCATAAATCTTAATGCTCTGGAGGGCAGCAGCCAGGTTCAGGGAGTGGCCGGGATAGTGACAGGTGCTAATGATGGGCATAACCACCAGTGTTGTCATCATAAAGTCGTTTAATTGTGAGCACTTAAGGTGTAATAATTACATTTTGCCGCACTGGTGAATACTTTGGTGCATACTTCTCCACAAAGACGGATGGATATGGGTTTGTTTACTGTAAGTAAATCAAACAAAAGGCTTGTTGAGAAACAACTGTGACCTAATTAATAGCTTTGTTTACGTGTTGGCTCTCCAAAGGGATTTACCCAGTTTTGGTTCATTAAGTGCCATTAATGTGTTAGGCTTAGAATTCTGTTGTATAAAGATGTTCTCTCAATTTTAACTTTATTAAACATGGTGTAGGCATAATGACAGTTAATTTAATCTTCCTCATTTGCTCAATTCCCCCAAAACAGTAGAGCGAGACAGACAAATTAGAAATCCTCTTTCTCTTAATACTCACCAATATACCTACATTAAAGTCTTCCCTGGAGTTTTTAGGATTAGCTGGTTACTTGTGACCTGTTTTCCTTTCCAGTAAGCCGGCCGCCAATCCCTGCACACCCTCATCATAACAACACTCCGGATTTTCCCCAGTAGCCCGAACAAACAACAAAAAAGAGAAGCTAGTTCTGAATTCTTGGAGAATGAATTCTGGAGAACCAAACCAAGGCTGAGACACATGGATTATAGACAATCTCATATGTTTATAATCTTCGTCTTTCTTTCTAAATTTCCATCACTTTTTAGTCATTTCCCCAAAGAAAACAAAATGAGACACTTGTAGGACGTACCCCTCTGGAAAAGCACAACGGCAGCCCCAAGCTCACGAGTTTCATTTAAATTCTTATTCTCACCCTCTTGGAACTCTTTATCTTAATAAGCCTACGCTGGCCACAATTATAACATTTCAGAAAGAACAAAAAATACTACTTCAAAAATATGCAGAGAGATTTAATTCAAATGTTCAGGGAGAAAGATAACTAACCTGAAGGTCAAAGACACTAACTGGGAGGAGGAACAGAGTGGACCCTCCGTCACCAGTCTAACCTCCTTGTCACAGACCACACATACATATCAATACAGCAGGCCTAGTTCCTTATGTTGACCAGTTTGTTCCAGTTACTTGGGCAGTCACCTTACAGAGGTTCTTCACAAAAGAGCTGATACATACAAGATCAGGAACTTTGAGAGTGGCTGTGCAGGTCATCGCAACCTAACCTTCACCTTTCCCAGGGGAGAAGAGTGATTGACTGTTTACGACCTAGGAAGGACTTTGAGTAATACTTGCTGCATACTGTAGCATCTCGTCACAGAGAAACCATGGACATTTGTTTTACCAATGAGGGACCCAACCTCCAAGGTTGGATGACTGCGTCTATACCCCTTTGTCACCTGATGGTCCAAAGCGGACCTGAAAGTCACATCCTCCTGTCCCCTCTCTCCCTGTCTCCAACTGCAGTCTCCCTTCATTGCTGTTCTGGGCTTTTCTTTTCTTGGTTTTTTTATTTTTTATTTTTTTTTTTTGCATTTTTTTTTTGGCCAGGGCTGGGCTTGAACCTGCCACCCCCCACCCCCTACCCCCAGTATATGGGGCCAGCACCCTACTCCTTGAGCCATAGGTGCTGCCCTGGGCTTTTCTTTTCTTGTGGTCAGGCTTTTCCTCCACCCCGTCCTACGCATCACCTCTCCATGAGGCCACCTTACTACAGCCGATGGCATCCTGCCAGTTAACACGGATTATCTTGCAGGTCGTCCATTTAATTTCATATCCAGGACAGCTCCCTCAAGTATCTGCAGATATGCAGGCCTGATAACCACATCTTCACTGAGGAATTCACTGGCCGACTAATCCAATATAATACATTTTTCCTTAGCCTACTGGATGGTGCAGTGAGCAGTTTGAGGTTGGCATTCCTGGAGAGATCCTGGGGCCCGGGGACTAATAATGTGGTTCAGTTTATAGTTTTAGTTGGCTACAGGAAGGGTGAGGGAGATTTCAGGTTTTTCCTCTAGATAAAGAATATGTTAAGATTCAAATTAATTATATCTGTGTTTTTCTTTTTCTGTACAAAAAATAATAATAAATTGCAGAGTTGCTCTGTCTTTTTACTTGTTCTAAAAGACCTGGGATCTCTGATTAAGTTAGTGAAGATAAGCTGAGTGTCCCTGCTCTGAAATCTATGATGCTCCAAAATCTGAAACTTTTTAAGCTTTGACATAACACTCATAGGAAGTGCTCACTGGAGTATTTTGGATTTTTAAATTAAGGATGATGAATTGGTAAGTATATATCATGTAGTTCCATATTCTATAATCTGAAACATTTCTGGCCTCAAGCACTTTGGATAGGGGATATTCAACCTGTAGCAAAGGTAAATGGGTGCCGTGCTTATGCTGCATCGTTTCTACATGCGTCCTCAGCTGGGTCTCACAGCATCTCACTGCTCCAGCCTTTTCTTCTCTTTTCCAATAGTTAATAAACATGAGTCTCAAGCCTGGACCCCCATGTCTGCTCACTTTTCCTCTCTCTTACCATAACCATTATCTTGGGGCATGTAGTCCCCCAAGTCTAAACCCTAATTCATTTATAATCCCTGTACTCCCTCCCCCATCTATTTCCCAAGGCAGTTGGTCTCACCCTATAGTCTTGCCACACTCACCAGTGAGGACAGTCACCCAGGCACGCCCCAGATTTAGCTTTGTATTAAACTTTTAGCCTCTATGCATTGGGCACCTGCTAACCTGTCATAATCCCTGGCGCTAGGGTTGCACCCATGAACAAGAGAAGCCTTGAGCGGGGCTAGGCCTGCCTGCAGGCCTCTTGGCCCCGTTTGTCTCGTGTCCGGGATGACCACTGTTCTCCACCCCCATTTCTGCAGGTTCACGCTGTCCATTCTGCCAAGTCCTCCCTGTTGGTAGCTTGCTTACCACATACGCTCTTTCTCAGAACCCCTGGCCAGAGGTGACCTCTGCTGTGGCTAACCTGCTGCTGGTTTTGCCTTTTTTCTTGCATTAAAATCACTTGAATATTTTCCTCTCTCTGTATAGGGTTTGAGTATAGGCTTTCAAAGCCAGAGACTAGGACTTAGCGCTCTCTGCCTCTTCCCTGCTGTCTAGTATGACATGACTGCAGTTAAGTATGTGATAAACGTGTGCTGAGCAAATTCAGGAATTCATGAAAGTTCACTTAAAATTTTCCTCCCATGGTTTTTGGCTGTGTGTGACTTGCTTTTTATTTTTAATCCTCAAAGTTTAATCAAATTGGTTTTCTTTTTCTGTAAGTATACACTAGGCACACAGTAAATAATTTTGAGTCCTGATTATAACGGAATTGCAGTGGGACGAGAACGGGGGAAATGTTTATTTTTATAGGCATGTTTTCTTAATTACACAGTTCATATATTATCCAAACAGAAAGGTATCGTAGAAAATTACATGTTTCAAGTTCTTATCACCCTTATTTTACTTATGCTAGTTAATAAACTAAGAGTGTGTATCTGGGACTAAGCTGAAGTGTAAAGAAGACAGGTCCGGATCTGGGTTCGAACCCCAGCTCTGCTGTCTCCTGACATGCAGCCTGGCCCAGTTACTTAATTTCTCTGCACTTCAGCCCTTGTCTCTGGCTGTCTGGATCTTGATAGACTGTTTCTTGCTCATCTTTGAATCTCCCGTTCCTAAAACAGTGCTTTGTTTCTAAGTATTCACTTAACATCGGAGGAGTCGATGGAAAGAAGGACAAAAATTATCCATCTTGTTGTCTGTTCTGCTTGGAGGGTTAAGAGTGATGACACTAAAAACAGAGAAGGTTCCACCCAGAGCCATTTTTGTTTTCAAGTTCGAAAACTAGTATTTTATTTACAGGGTGATTTCCTGGATCTTATGGCAGCTATATTCTTCCTTACATCACATTTACATGTATGTGCCTGGGCGTGCCATCCTGAAACCTAGTGATTCCATTGGGGTTATGACAATCCAGTTGATTTTAAGATAACTGTGTTTTGTTTTAATGCATGCCAAAACAGTAATAAAGACATCATTTTATTTTGCATTTTTTAAATGTTACCTGACAGAAGTTAAAATTTAAGTTCTAGTAAGTTATCAAGCATTATAACAAATGATCACAGTTCGGTCACCCGTAAAATGGAAAGCTCTTCTAACAGAATAAACTGCAATCATTACATTGTTAATACTTAAGAGGCTTGAAATATTTGGAGCAAAATGATCTTTCTGTGGCTTATATTGTTAATTGAGGGCATTAATTTCTTGTGGTTCTGCCTTTTCAGATTCTGATCAATACCGACAACTCCTGGTTTCAGTGGCCCATCATGCATTTTCAGACATAGAAGGGAAATTGGAAAGATTTACTGTTCACTTCAGTGTGAATCCATTTAGTAGAACGTTGAACGAGGACAAAATATACCAGTAGTACTTTTTCCCCGTTCAAAATGGAATGGAAAAAGCCGTTACAGTTAAAGAACGCCCCTTCTACCAATTTTGAGGTTTTAAAATTTTACTTGTTGCTTCTGCAGACTAAAAGTTCACATTTTATAAAATTGATTCACTTATTTACTTAGTCGTTAGCATGAGGGAGACCAGTATTGTAACATTGAATTTTATTTTTCCTCCAACATCAGGAGGAGTGGTTATGCCCTCTAATGCTATGCTTAAGTAAAATTACATATTTGGGGCACCTAAATTGACATGCCAAATTATAGGACATTTTAATTATTATGTGGATGTGACAGATTCATTTATTCTTGAACTCTTTTTGAGAAAGCAGCCCCTTCGCAGTGATTCACAGTAGTAAACAAAAGATTAACAGGAAAATGCCCTTTATGAGACTTAATAAATGTGTCTGATTAAATGCCATGGGACAGAATTAACTGCAATATCTAGATGTAGAAAAACAACCTGTGTCCTGCATTGAGTCTCAGCATATTCTCTTAAGATAAATTTACTCTAAATACGGCCTAAGTAAAGAACTAAGTACCACTTAACATCAGAACTATTTTCCTAGGTACGTCATTTGGGCCAATTGTTTCAGGCTCTTTCTTCCCTCTGAAACCATTAACCAAAGCCACTAATAAGCAGAAATGCAGAGTTAAGAGCCCCTTCTCTCTCTTTCAATTTCCAGTGGACACATTAATGAGCAATAAAGTGGCTAAAAGGCAGGCAGCTGAAGAAAGAGAGAAAGAAGCAGGCAGAGATGACTGTGGAAACAGATACTCAGACCCTCTGCAGTACAGATCAGGCTGCCCCCCGTGCCATCTGGGCCTGTGATCGGTGGAATTTCAAGCTCAGTTTCTTAATTACTTCTTTAGTTTTATCCAAAGAGAAAATTGGATTTCTAGAGATTTCTTCTGTACAGAGAGCAATTATGCTAAAGCAACTTAGGTAGCAGCTCTTCTGGCTAGCGTTTCATTCTTGGAATAATAGGCTTCACCCACAACCGACTTCAGGACGCGCTTTGACCTCACTGACAAGGCTCGGTCTTCTTAGCAGCTGACATAGTCTAGGGTCCTATAGAAATTCCAGAAGCATTTAATTCTTTTCCAAATATCACTCAGATTACGTCAGACCCGCTTGGCAATTAATTTGCTGTCAAGTCTTCGCCATCTGGTTTTTATGATCTTAACCCTTCATTTTAGATAAATAGAGTTTGATTTTCTTAAATCAAGACATTTCCAACTCTGAATATATGTATAAAGAGCCCTCAATGCTTAGAGTCTGAGAGTTAGTTGAAAGCACCAACTGATAACAACCCAAAATGCCACGGGACAGCCAAGTGCCCGTAATCACAGTCTAAAACTTTCATTTTCTTCCTTTCCTATAACATTATAATAATAAAAGGTCAGGTTAGGCCTTTGTTTGCTCCATATCACTGGGTAATCAAACCACTTAAACCCCACGCAGACTTACCACCCAAATAGATCGTCTGTATTCTCCCTCTCCTGGCCCTTTCCGAAATATTGTCTGAATTATAATATGTTGCTGCAAAACATTGTGTTTCAATGGGCTTCTTTCTGCTGATTAACAGGTTTTGGATTCAGGAAGACTGAAAGAATATGATGAGCCATATGTTTTGCTGCAAAATAAAGACAGCCTATTTTACAAGATGGTACAACAACTGGGCAAGGCAGAAGCCGCTGCCCTCACTGAAACAGCAAAACAGGTGAGCGTGCTCCAGGGAGTTGTAATTAAAGTTTGTCTCAACAGTTCACTCCTCACCATTTGGCACCATGGGGATGGTAACAAGCACTGTGTGCCCTTTTCAATTATAAGCCTCCAGAGCCAAAGCTTCGTGACTGGGCCTTAACAATATGTCCCAGGCTGAAGTCAGGTCTGCGAAGTGTCTGCTGAAGCAGGGGAGTGGAGTGTGTGCGTACAAACATGTGCAAGCAGGTGCGCCCACGAGCGAGTGAGATTGCAGACTGGACTCTTTACACAGGTAGACTCTGTGGGTTCAGATTCTCATATAGAACGGCATTGGGCACATACTAGATTTTACAGACCCGTTGCATTTTATTGTTACCCAATGCACTTAGCACATTTGAGGTGCAAATGCTGTTGAGATACATCCAGACAACTTGAAAGCTTATGAAAGAAATGTGGACTATTCATCTAGAAAGATCTACCAGGGAAAAATGTAGATCGCTTTTGAGTTTCGTTGTGTATATAATTTATAAAGATACCCCCTGTATGATACTGTCACTTTCTCCCTCGGTTTCTCTCTCGCTCTTTGTCTTTGAGAATTAGGTCTAAATACCCCTTTAGGCTTCCTCTACCTTCCTCTAGAAGATAAAATTGCTCTCAGGACAAATCAAAAATATATAATACCTCAAGGCTATCTATTGTCTGAATAGTGCTCAAAGGTTTACATAACATCAAGGATGTTGAGGTTTTGTGATATCTTTCCAACAGTGGTGATGTAGAAGTAGCTCATCCTACAGGCGAGATAACGGGAGTCTGGTTTAGGGAGTTAGCCAGTTTCATGCGGCCACCTCTAATTCTCTCTTTTAATTCTGGGAGGTAGGAGTGGCATGGATGGAAGAACGGGAAAGTCTGGTGTTCTTGCCACTTGATACGCATGACATAGTGTGGGATGAGACTTCCAAGGGCACATGGTGACACTCATCATCAAAGCTGCTTAACTCCAGGCATTATAATATGGGTATGGGTTTACCAGATTTTCAATACCATGAGTTAGAGTAAAATTGCTTGTTTTGTATAATATTTTAAATATTCATTAAAGACAATAGAATAAGAAATGTTTTGTTATTTAACGGTCCTTCTGAATGAAAGCTATATGTAAAATAGAGCCTAGGTTCCCTTCCATCACTGTTTCATTTCATGCCTCCTTAGAATGAAGGAGCTGTGCTCTCTACCATCTGTAGGATATTTCTTTGCATCCTCAAGTGTTCAGTAAATGCCTGTGTGTGCACAATTGTATGCTGGGCACTAGAAGGTGTGTTAGCTGTGCCTGGAGTCATTGACAACATGGATGAAAGAAGAGAGAGATGAGCAGAGATTTATATGTTGAGTCACTGACTATGGTGGTGAGACTGCCACTGACGGGCCATGCTCTGTGCTGTGATAAAGCTTCTCTTCCCTTTATGCCTAAGAGGCTGAGGTTTGGAGGAAGGAGGGAATTGCCCAAGACCGCATAGCTGGCTGAATAATTGGCAGAGTCCAGGTTCAATCTAGGATCAGGGAGGACAGAGCCTGTGTCTGAACTTTTCCTAAGAATCACTTCATGTATTAATGAAGAGGGAAGCTGTATTTAAAGCACTACATTTTTTTTATGCCTGAAATTTATGGAATACTTTTTATCTTCTAGAATATCTCCCAAAGCTTCCCTCATAAAACCTGATCAATCATTTGGCATTCCCTGTGTAATCTGGTTACAAAACAGCCAGGAACCTTCAAAACCCTTTTTGTTCTTTGACACCTCAGGCATTTCACATCAAACACGTGTCCCCACCTACATGTCAGAGTCCCGATTTTAAAGTTGTATTTTATATTATCAGGGCATTGAAATGTAAGAAAATGTAAGAAAAAGTGAATGTTTGAATTTTAGATAGCTCCAGCTAACCCAAAAGAATAGGGTTCAACACCCTTGTTTTTACAGATGAGGAAACTATGAAATACTTTATTCCCATGAAATGAGGTGGCATTGTGTTAGACTAGTTTATTGCAGAGACAGTGATATTAACATTATAGAAAGCCTTTCTTCTGTTTTACTCCAAGTATAGATAGCATGCATGCAAAAACAGCACAGAGGTCATAGAATTAGAGATCTCTTAATTCCCAGGCTGGTAGTCTTTCATCTAATTCAATAGCATTAATAATAACTTACTTTTGTAAATTCTTTTTAGTTTATAGTATTTTAAAAAAATTTTTATTGATAAGACTGTTTTATGAAAGGCTCTCACAATCTTGGCACAGAGCCGGTCGGGGAACAGAAGGCAGATCACTGGGCGAGGCTGATGTGTTGCCCTGGTTACCACATTCTCTGCCGTGTTTGAAAACACTGCTCCTTGTTTCATGTGGTATCTAAGGTTAGGCCGTCACCCAAATTCACAGGGTGGCAGAACATCCCTCTTGGATTTTGTTCCTGCCTAACCATTGCCTCAGGTCACCTCTACAGAAAGACATAAGGAAACACAAATCTTGACTCTCATCTGAGTTGAGTATCTTTCTACATACAGTTGGTCCTCTTAGGCGAACGAGCTGTCAGATTGTCAACCTTTTAAATGTACAAACATCACATATCAATGCATCATTCACAACAGTAACACTGTGAGGATTAGTCTAAACCAACAAGCTTTTCACTTGAACAGATTAGAATTCATCTATTTGAAAAGAGAACTCAACATCTGGGAAAAGGAACTTCCAAGTCACGTATCCTTGACCCTGTAGTTGCTGATCTGAAAATGGTGCAGGCGAGATGAATCCCTCTGATAGACCTTTATAGGTGACTCATAGGGAAGTGCTTTGTAGATACATAAAGGTGCCGTAACTCAGTACCACAGACGAGGTGGCTTGAACGAAAGAAGTTCATTTTCTCGCAGTTTTAGAGGCTGGGAGTCTGGGATCAAAATATCAGCAGGGCCGAATTCCTCTGGGGACTCTGTTCTTGTTTGTGGACGGTCACCTTCCAGCCATGCATTACTTCCATAGTCTTTCCTCTGTGTCTGTGTCCTAATTGTCTCTTCTTATGAGGACACAGGTCATACTGGATCAGGGCCCACCTAATGATCTCATTTTCACTTAATCACCTCTCTGAAGACCCTATCTCCAAATATAGTCACATGCTGAGGTGCTGGGGTTTAGAACTGCAGCTTTGGAATTTGGGGAGGACTTGTAATTCACCCCATAACAAAGGGTGACTAATGCCTGTTATGCTCATTCCTGATGAAGGAGACTTGAGGTTTTTAACATTCCCTTATTCCACAGAGCATGTCCATCTGTGGAATCCCTGATACAACTCAGAAATTAGGAAATCCCTGACATCGGAGGTTCTAAGAATCTGCACCTGTTTGGATAGGGGCAGAAGGCACTTAGCAGCCGGCGGCCTTGTATACGTCACCTGAGGACTTGGAGCCTCTGGGTTCTCATCATAGTACAGGGACTGAAGCATTGCCCTGGCTTCCTCATCGTCATAGGTTTTAGATAAAGTAATATATATTTAAGGGCTTAGAAAGATATAAAGTGTTTTACAAATAAATACAAGCCAATTGTACTTATTGACGATAAAAGTGTGATCATTTTTTAAAGGCTGTAGACTGAACACTTGCTTCCCAATAATAAGTCTTGGGGAAGTATTGCTTCCCCAAAAGAAGTATTCAAATTTCTTCTAAGTAGCTTTAATCTGATGCCGTCGCCTCAGGTAGAACGCAGTGGCGTCATCATAGCTCACTGCATTCTCAAACTCCTAGGCTCAAATGATCCTCCTCCCTCAGCTTCTAGAGGAGCTGGGACTACAGCTGCCACCATGATACCTGGTTCATTTTTCTACTTTGGGGAGAGATGGGGGTCTCACTCTTGCTCAGGCTGGTCTTGAACTCCTGAGCTCCAGCAATCCTCTCACTTTGGCCTCCCAGAGTGCTATGCTTAGAGATGTGAACTGTTATTCCTGGCCCCAAATTATTTTTAGTAATCAGCTTAACAGTTAATACATACTAATGCTACAAAATTCAAAAAAAATATAGTTTTTCTTTAATTTTTTTTTTTTTTGAGACAGAGTCTTACTGTGTTACCCTTGGTAGAGTGTCACAGCTCACAGCAACCTCAAAGTCTTGGGCTTCAGTGATTCTCTTGCCTCAGTCTCCCAAGTAGCTGGGACTACAGGTGCCCACCACAATGCCCAGTTATTTTTTTGTTGTAGTTGTCATTATTGTTTGGCAGGCCCAGGCCGGGTTCAAACCTGCCAGCTTTGGTGTATGTAGCTGGTGTCCTAGCTGCTGAGCTACAGGCACTGAGCCTTTTCTGTAATTTTTATAAGTAAAAATAAGTCATTCTCTCACTCTTATCCCCCATTCTCCCAATATCATGTTTCTATAGTTTTGCTGATAATATTCAGTACATAAACAAGACCATGTCCATATATGGCCTTTCTGTTCTTCAGGAACAAATGATATCTATTTTTTATTTTATTTCATTTAATATTATATTTCAGATTATATCAGTACGTAGTTATCTAATTTTTAATGACTACTTAGCATTTGTACTTTCTCAAATCTCTATAGCCCATTTTAATATTCCAATTAAATAAGCTGTTGTATTTTTCATGTTTTTTCCTTCAAAGAATGAGCTTTTGGGTTTATTTACTAGTTCTTATATTCTGTTCAATCAATTTCTGCATTTGTTTTCGTAATTTCCTTACCTTTGAAGTTTATTTTGTTGCTTGCTTCTTGAATGCACTTGTATCTGTTCTTTCTTATTAACATGAATATTTTAAGGCTGTGAATTTTCCTCAGAAGACTGCTTTAACTATATCCTATAGATTCTTATATACAGTGGCTTTCATGGTAGTTCATTTTACATACACATACAATTGCATATATATAATTTTGTTTTTGATTTTTATCTTTGGTTTAGAAATTATTTGAGAGATTTTAATAACTTTTTTTAGAGGTGTTGTTTTATTTTTCTTTTTTTTTTTCATTGAATGGTAACTATGTACATTAATGCACTTCTGGGGTACAGTGTGGTATTTTCATATATAATTTGAAACATGAGGTGTTGTTTTCTACTTTAGTTATCAGTTTTGCTTTTATTGCAGTATCATCGGTGATGTATCTGCCCATTTGGAATTTATTAATACTTTTTTGTGTCCTGGTATATAAACAATTTTTGTTAAATGTTCTTTGGATGTTAAAAGTGTGGAGTATTGTCTATTTGAAGCATAGAGTTTTAACAACTTTTAATTAGATATACTTTATTAATTACTATATTTTGCTGTGTATATTATCCATTTTTTTTTCCCAAATATTTGAGGGAAAAATAAGGGTGTGCCTTGTACATAGGTAGTATGCTCTGGAGTTGGATGAGGGTGGGCCTCCTAGAGCCTCCACACTCTCCTGCCTGGGCCTGCCAGGTGCACAGGTTTCTAGTCCAGGAGGATCTGGAATCCGGTGGGAGTGGGTGGAGCAGCCTAGTGCCACTATGGGGAGTGGGGTTGGCAAGGCTGTTAAAGTGGACTGCAGTCGAGGACAAGGACTGATGTTGGAGGACCAGACAGATGGAGCAAACCAGGAGCCCCACCTAGGCCACAGGGACCTGCCTATCTGCCTATGGCCCGAGCTACCTCAGAAACTCATGCCCCACTGGCCATGCCCATGGCTATCTCAGCCATGGTCCCCAACATGGCAGTGAGCAAAGGGTTCCCAGAAGAGAGGGAAGGAGCAGCCTTCCTACAGTCAGCAGCTACAGAAGGGCAGAGTGTGATCTACATGTTCACCAGGGGAATGTTAACTCTCCCCAGATGTGTCTCTTCTAGCTGAGAGCCAACTGCCTTTTCTGGGCATTTCCTAAAAGTTTGGGGGAAAACATGGGTGCCCATTATTATACTCAGGAATGTATTATATGCAGGAAAATACGGTACATTGTTGAGGTCTTTTCTATCCTTATTTATATTAGTCTATGTGCTGTGAGTTGGATCTAGAGTGGTGATTTAGCCTGATACTGTACATGTTTTCTCTTTATAGTTCCTGCCATTTGTGTTTTGGGCAATTTGATGCTATGATTTTCAGTCTGTAGATTTTCATTTCTTAGATTTCCACTATGAATTATATTTTCTACCATTCTAAAGTGGTTTTCTTTGATCAACTTAATGTTCTTGACCCTGAATCCAATTTACTCCAAAACTAAGATTAGGTCCCCTGCTTTCACTTTGTTTTCATTTGCCCTGTATGTCTTTGTTTGACTTTGAATATCCAAAGGTTTATCACCTGTATATAGCATCTAGTTAGGTTTTCCTCTGAGATTTACTCTTAGCCCTTCTTTTAACAGATGAGTTTAGTCCATTTATATTTATTGTGATTATAGGGGTTTTTTGTTTTTTGTTTTTTGTTTTTGAGACAGAGTCTCACTCTGTCGTCCTTGGTAGAGTGCTGTAGCATCACAGCTCATAGCAACCTTCAAACTCCTGGGCTTAAGCAATTCTCTTGCCTCAGCCTCCTAGGTAGCTGGGACTACAGGTGCCCACCAAAACACCCAGATATTTTTTATTGCAGTTTGGCCTGGGCCAGGTTCAAACCTGCCACCCTCAGTATATGAGGCTGGTGCCCTACCCACTGAGTCATAGGTGCCGCCCTCTTTTGAATTTTAGACTCAGGGTTTTTTTTGTTTCTGGAAGTTTACTTAATTTTTATTTTTAAATTTTTTTATTTGATTGCATTGACCTCTTTACAAATACATATCACTTGTATATGTCCCTTAACTATTTTATAAAACTACCTTCTTTTTAATTCTTTTTAATACTTTATTAATTTTCAGTTGTTTTGTTGACTCGTCAGTCCTGTTCACCAGGTTCAATGTGTCTCCTACTGTGTTTTCAGCACCAGCTAATCTTCTTTGGTGGGCCTTTCTTTGGTATTTTCATTTTTCTCTTCTGTTTTGCCTTTGGCTACTTATCAACTCATGTTTCAATATCTCCTTTGGTTTGCCCCATTTTTCTGTGGTCTTCCATCTCTGTTATACACAGTTTGATTGTTCTGCTGTATTTCCTTTGGATGTATTTTTTTAAATAATTTTCATCTGTTCACGGCCATGTCTTTATCATGTTCCTTTTCATTTGTGTATGAAATGAAAAAAGTAGTACAGTAGTACAGATCCTGTACTACTACTATCCTGTACAGATAGTAGCTTGTAGGACAGTGTTTTACACTAAATGTAATTCTCTCTGTTTTCATGTGGAAGTACTGTATGAGTGGGGGTTAGAGTGGTGGAGAACTTGAGCAAGGGAGAAAAATTAGGAGTGCATGTGTGTTAAACCTTTCATGCTCCTTTGTCTACAGAGATGGGCAGTTACAGTGATGCCTGTATTTCAGAACTTCTCTTCTCTTAGGGCCTCAGCAATGTGTATACTTCAGGCAAATAGGTTTCTGTATGATTCCTTATTGACCTTAGAGTTCTCCAGTTAATTGCAGAACTGTGCTCTCCCGTGTGTCGAGGTCTGCTCCCGTAAGCATCCTCTTCCCTCTATCTTGTCCTGGCCCTGTTGGATCCAGTTGCATATGACAGCCTTTCCAGGTATCTTGCCATTCAGGACTATGACTCCTGTTTTTATTTATCAAAGATCTGATTTATTTTTTCTATTTCTTAGTATCTTCAATGTTCTTTGTGATTTCTGAAAAGATATGGAGGGAGAAAATTGATTATTGCCTCAAAAGCTGAAGCCCTCTCTGACACTTCAGTTCTCTTTAACTTTGCTTATGTACATTATGTACACCAAAATTAGATCTGCTTTAACAAGGTGCATTTGAGACCTTGAGAGTTACTGTGATGGAACTAGGGCCATACAGTTCAGTAGGGATGAACTGACAAAGTCTCTAGCCAGAATTCAATATGGAGATATTAAATGGTTCTTTTGTTGTTGTTGTTTTTGGAGACAGAGTCTCACTCTGTCAACCAGGCTAGAGTGCTGTGGCATCTTCATATCTCACAACAACTTCAAATTCTTGGGCTCAGGCAATCTCTTGCCTCAGCCTCCTGAGTAGTTGGGACAACAGGCACCCCTCATCATGCCCAGCTAGCTTTTCTATTTTTAGTAGAGATCGGGTGTCACCCTTACTCAGGCTGGTCTCAAACCTCTGAGCTCAAGCGATCAACCCACCTCGACCTCCCAAAGTGCTGGTATCACAGGCATGAGCCACAGCACCCAGCTTGAATGGTGTTTCATGAATGCAATGCAAATAAAGCCCCATTGCGCTCCTTTGTCCACACAAGCGGGCGTTTCTTGCTTTGTTGCCTTCACTAATGAATGAAATCTAATTTCATTATGATGGCTTGGTTGATGAGCCAGAGTTTAAATACTGAACTCAGCTTTAACCCATATTAGAGGATCTATAGTGAGTCAAAGCCAAGAGCAGGAAGGAGAGGGACAAGATACCCAGCACTCATGGCACTGTCTCCCTTAAGCTTCACAGTCCCTCTGATCTGGTATTATTGTCTCTTTTTGACACATGAAGAAACAGGGCAAAGAGCCTAGGTAACCTCTCAAAGCACCAGTCAGGAAGTATTGATGCTCCAACTTTCAACTGTACCTTCCTGCCTCCTGGGGTACAATACTTACTCAAGGAAAGTCATCATCTCAACCACAACTTTGGAGTTCTGTAAAGATAAAATCAAAAGACCCACAAAAGGGGCTGCTAGCTGCTTTGTTTTCATCTTTCAAGCCAGGTGATGCTGCTACTTTCCATGTACTAAGGGGCCATTTCTCTTGAGTAGCAGTCCCGATCACACCCAGCACTTAACTGGGCATGTCTTCAACCTGCAGTTTGTAGCCATTAATTAGTTTCTATGACGTAAGCCATTGTTACCTCCTGGTACAGATGAGGCAGCCAGCATGGAGAGTGGTTAAGTAATTTTTCTAGGATTCCCAGGAGAGAGCTGGGACTGGACCTCTCCGTCCTAGGCTTAGCCTGTGACCCTGCCTGAGATTGTTTAGCAATGTCCATTCCCTTCATCCCCGGCTCTGTTCACAAAGACGCTTTATCTCACCTGTGGTGCCATCCACAGTGTATTATAGAACATGGTAACAGATGAGAAAGAAAGCTCAAATCAAGGATTACGTGCACAGGAAGCTTACTTTCAACAAAAGAGTTCAGATCATGAAACTAAGACCATTTTGTTTAAAAATTGACAATGACAGAATTTTCTTTATAAAGAATTATGTTGAGAGGGCTATGGGGAAGGAACTGGCTTATTGGGGGGAGGATTACTAAGCGGTAGAAAGTGAAGTGTATGCCCATTTTCCCTTTTGGATCTTTTTAGTTTCAGTAAGAAATAGCCTTTTTTGGAGTGCATATATCTTTAACCACACAAAATATGGCTAGCTTAAAAAAGTGTGGCGATCATGTGAAAACTAACCCCCCCAAAGTCTTATTTTTGAATACTTGCATTATAATGGGAGTAGCCTACGATTTCATCCAGCCGTTACTGGATAATTTATTTCTTCCTTAAGTAACATTTTAATATACAGTGTTTTAAATATAATGATGTTTTTGGAGTAACAAGTATTCAGGCAGTGAGAGAAAAAGAAAGCACGCTTAATATGTAGGTAGGCGTCTCGGCACTTTTCTTTGTGCATGAAGCCCATTATCTCCAAATGATAACTTTGTTGACAGTACCCACAAATATACTTGGAGTCAGGTTTTATAAAACAGATCCAGAATTGTATGACTAAGAGACCCAGCTGATGATACATGTCAGGCTCAGATGGATGGTACATTTTCTGTTTTAAAGACTCAAACAAAACTTTTCCCATTCTTCTTTGAAAAAAAAAAAAATTACATTTGAAGTCCTTTTTCACCCAAACACATTCTGAGATAAGAGCTCACAAGTCTTGACATTATTTCATTTTGTTATGCGCATCTGTCAAGGAACCAAGATACGATACAGCTACTAAAAACTGATGATTGTGGAACAGAGAAACTTGACAGCATTTCATTTCCTTTATGTTCTGATTATACATTTATCAGGAAACCTGTATCTTTCCTAGTTCAGCTAGAAATTGGTAGAATTCAGGAACTCAAAGGCTTGGCAAAGAACTGTCCTATTATTTGGTATCATCTTACATTTTAGAGAAGTTGCTTGGTAGAGTCATTGTTAAAGCTTTTGCTTCTCTTTTCATTATTGTGGGCCACTCTCCACAGACCACATTTCTATAGGCCCTATAACTGCTTTGCTGCACAAATTAAACGCCAGGATATTTCATACATAACACGCCGGCGTTTCAATGCTTGTCAATCAGAGTTTATGAAGTATAGGGATTACAACTTGATATTAACATCCAAATCTATTGTGCTCATTTTATGTGTGAAAATGAGAAACCCTCCTGCAGACACTGGATTTCCCAGCCCCTTTGTCGCCCTGTTTTTAATTTATCTCCAGGTTTTGAGTCGGGAAAATGATGTTGCTTATCAATTTAATGTGGTGATAAAACGTATCTATGAATCAGAGCGATCAAAAAGTTGTTTGGCTTTCGGTACCGCCCCACCTAGAGGGCTCCAGTGGGGCTAATTCCTCCATAGAATTGAATATCCCTCTTTTTAAATTGTGCTTCATGTGAAGAAGTGGACATAGAACTCCATCGTTTTAGGGAGGAAGACTTTAAAACTTTTAAACATGTTCTTTTTATCCTTGCCTTTTTTTTTTTTAAACAGGTATACTTCAAAAGGAATTATCCAGAAATTACTCAGACTGACCATGTGGGGAACACTTCCAACGGACAACCCTCAGCCTTAACTATTTTTGAGACAGCACTGTGATTCTACCGAGACGTCACATCTATTCCATTTTCTAATAGTTTTTGCACTGTGTAAACTATATTGTACTTTTTATACTCTGTCAACAAATATTTATACAGACATGATGTTAGCTCATTTGGATTCCTCCCCTGGACCTCATCCAGTGGTATGAAGTTCTAACAAAAAATGATTTATTTTTATTTAAATGCTATTGTTGTGGTTATTTTTTAATCAGAGGTGCAGGCCACCAACAAAAGTTATCTATCAGGTTTTGTGCCTTAAGAGACTCCAGAGCCAAAGCTCATCTTTAAGGAACAGGAAGAAGTTGTCACAGGTTTGGATTTGTGTGTATGTTACTGCCCCAAAATTACGTGTTAATTTCCATGTATATCAGGGATTCTATTTACTTGAAGACAGAAAGAAGCTGACATTTTGTCTCATGTTTTCTTTAACATAAGTGGGATCCATTACTTCCCCCAAAGGCCTCCGGTTAGTACAGATAAAAGGAATAGGAAAAACAAAAAATACATTTTCGCTTAAGTGACATCGTAGTAGGGTGACAAAAAAAATACATGATTAAAGTGTATGAGGACAATATTTTGTCATATGTTCTTAAAAAGAAAGAAGGGAATGTATTATTTTCTCAAAATGGGAGCCTTTCTAGGTAGATTTGATACCGAAAGACACAAATGTGATGATCCCTCATCTTTTACATTTGTAAGATTCTAACAGGGTGACTGGGTTGAAGTTTTGGGCTCAGTGTGATGGTACTTTCCACAAAGACCAAAACTTGAACTGTAATTTCCCAAAATATATGGTCGTATTCTTACTGGAAGTCTGGCTTACAGAAGGTTAGCCCTCTGTGGACTGTAAGCCTTTTGGCTTTGCCTTTATGGAAATCCTTCCTAAATTGCACGCATCGGCTTTCTTGGTGAGCCAAACTAAGAAAAGCATTGACTGTAATGATGCAGTACCTCCCCAGCATGATACTGGATGATCCAAAAGATTCACTTTCGTGAGTTTGTCCACGTTAGTTTACATCTGACCACCAATAGCAATTTTTTTAAGGTTTCTGATTAGCAAATCAACAAACGGCAATATTTCCTAGGACTTTTCTAAACTATGGGTTTTTAGTTTTTCTTGATGGTGGTGGCTGTGGTATGTTGAGTTCAGTTTACTAAAGGTTTTACTGTCATGGTTTAAAGTGGATTTTCATGACCTCTCAGAATAAGGGGTAACCACCCTCAAATTGTATATATTGATATATGTGCCTTTATGTGGCAGGCATTTTAGAAACAGATGCTTTATAGAACGAGCACTTAAAAAGCACACCCAGCTAACTACCAAATATATAAAATGTAGTAGCTGTTCAGCTCTTTGTATTTAGAAATATGGTTACCATTCAGTCAAATCAACCACGCACAGTAAGGTGTTTGTGAATAGCCATGGTTAGTGTTGTAGGCACCTGAAATGCCAACTGTAATAATGATATTCAAACTTTAGACATATTTATAACGTGCATATGTTTATTTGGTCTTTAGAGGGGAAAGGCCATCGTATAAACATGTTTCTATCTCATTTCTGTTTTAACGTTACAGGGTTTTTTAATGAAACAAAATTCACTTGAAATAAATGACAATTTTTATCTCCATTCAGAGATCTGTACTTTTCTTTTTAGAGGGATTACTGACTCGGGTCCTTGGTGATGAAAGCTAATGAGTTCTCCTGAGATTAAAAAAAATGAGCCCACAAAATTAACTCTCATTATCCACTGGTTTTCTTCGCTAATTGGGTGTACCAAATATTCCAAACAGATTTCAGTAGGTTTCAGACAGATTGAAACAGTTGCTATTTTAGCAAGTCCAGGAAGGGAGAGTATTAATTTGTGCCTTGATCAAGAATTAAATGGTTGATGTTTGGGGTTGTATTTTTGTCTTTTCAGATGTCTTTGTCCAAAACTGATAAGAAACATCTGTTGCCGCTGCACGTAACACACTAGAATATTGATTCTCAAAGTTGGGTCCCTGAGCCAGCAGCATACCATACCCTGGCACTTGTTTAATGTACAGATCTTTGTGCCTTGCCCCAGATCTGCTGAGTCAGAAACTCTGGTGGCGGGGACCAGTAACTGAAGTGTTCAAAAGCCTGAAGGCTGATTCTCATGCAGCTGAGGTCTCAGAACCAGCACCATAGAACATAAGGAACTCATTAAGAAACACATAGAAATACATGCACACATCTCCATGTTCACCTAGGATGTGTCACAGCTCCAGAGGTAAATAATTACTGGGGTGTCCAGTGACAGAGGACTCTTGGCAGTTGGCATTTATATCAAAATGACTAATTAAGTGTCCTCAATAACCTGATCTAAAAAATGGAAGAGAAGGTCCATGTCAGAGAAGTATCCTCATTATCTTTATTGTCTAAAATTAGCACAGTTTCATTTCTTCTAGGAAGTGTTCTTAAGATCAGTCTTCAGATTGGGTAGCCCCTGTGTATTTCTGTGATGCCTTGAGCACCCCTCCTGTATTACACTGAATCATAGGCAGGATCTACAGTATGTGGCCATTTAGAAGGGCCTAGTACTTGGTTTAATGCCCTGTTTTCATCATCTTGAAATTCTGAATTTTTCTACAAAGGACCCTGCTTTTCCATTTTGCACTGGGACCTGTCAATTATGTAGTCTGTCCTCATTGTGAGTGTTTGTGGATGTTTCTTTGCTAAACCATGAGCTTCTGAGGACTAGACCGTGCCCTGTTCATATTTTAATCTACACACAGTGTCAGTTCATGGGTGCTCAGTAAGTGTTCGCTGAGTGAATAAGCACTGAGGATAAACCTTCTAACCTTTCTCATTATGAAATTTTAAGAGGCAGGTTGGGGTAACAGAACCCGGGTTCAGAGGTCCGTCACCAGTTTGTACCGGCCCACAATAAGTATGGGAATTTCAATAAAGCATGTAGAAACTTGTACAGCCCCTTGACGTTGCCATAACATCCACATTCATCATTGGCAGACTCCTTTCAAGCAGACCAGAGACCAGTGTGTCGAACTTGGATGGTGAGACGTGGGGACACTAGCCATGCGTAGTAGACCTGTTGACGATAACAGTTTGCAGTGGCTTGAAAATTAAAAATAATTAAATAAAACCAATTCTTAACCACAGATAGTTGAGAAGTGCCACTTTAGAACAAAGCCTTAGATATGGTTCACTCTCCATAAACATGAGCCTCCTTATCCATCAGGAAAAAATCATCCTGTGATCTTTACATTTAAAATTAGACCACATTAGGCTTTCGAAATGTAATTAGCAATATTTTAATTATTTTTATTTCAGATTGATAGGTGGGTGCAAATGTTTAGGTTACATTGTTTTCATTTCTAAGGTACAGTTCAAGTTGTAGTTGAGCCCTTCACCCAGGGGGCGTGCTGAACACCCTCACATGGTGCACATCAGGTGAGATCCCCAAGTACCCTTCCTTCTCCCCCACCCCTCCTCTTCCTTACCCCTGTCTAGGCTATACTTGGCAGTTGTTTATATATTGGCTTCATATTAGTATTGAGTACATTGGATACTTTTTTTTCCATTCCTGAGATCCTTGACTGAGAAAAATGTGCTATAGTTCCATGCAGGTAAGATGTAAAGTCTCTCTCTTTTCTTAGGGCTGAATATTATTCCAGGGTATACATATACCACAGTTTGTTAATCTGTTCATGGTTGATGGGCACTTGGGTTGATTCCAGATCTTGGCATTAGCAATATTTTAAAATAGCATTGTAAGCTAAGATTCTGTTCAATGTTTATTAGGAATTTTCTCCCTTAGTGTCTCACTCTATTGCCCCAGGCTAGAGTGCCATGGCCTCTGCCTAGTGCACAGCAACCTCAAACTCCTGGGTTCTAGGTTCTAGTGATCCTCTTGCTCAGCCTCCAGAGTGCTAAGATTATGGGCATGAGCCACTATACCCAGTCAATTAAGGAATTTTTTTAAGTCTAAAAAATATATATATTTTTTGAGACAGAGCCTCAAGCTATTGCCCTGGGTAGAGTGCCATGGCATCACAACTCACAGCAACCTCCAACTCCTGGGCTTAAGCAATTCTCTTGCCTCAACCTCCCGAATATCCAGGACTACAGGTACCCATGGCAATGCCTGGCCATTTTTTGACTGTAGTTGTCATTGTTGTTTGGCAGGCCCGAGCTGGATTTAAACCCACTAGCTCTGGTGTATGTGGCTGGCACCCTAGCCACTTGAGCTACAGGCACTGAGCCAAGTCTAAAAATATTTTAAAAGCAAAATGATACTGTGCATTTGTTTACACCAACTATATTCTTGAACTAACAGCATAATACTGATGTTGAAAACGGTAGCTAGGAACACATCAGGCCACTTGTAAAAGTGGAGAACATCGGGGCTTAGGTATAGGCTGTTTACTGATTTTCCTGTAAAGGCAGAAAATGTGAATTCACTGAGCTTTTGCTTCTTAAATTTAATCTTCTAAGGAGAATATTTCCCTTTTCTCAGAACTAAAATCTCAGTTAAAAGCTGAGAGAAACACGTTTATTTAAATTTAGAACTAAAAAAAAATAAAGGGATTAACATGACCTGGCCCTGTGAGATCTCCATATACACCAGGCCCTTCTAACTTGCCTTGGGTCAATATTGGCATTATAGGATTTTTTGAGAAGAACCAAGATTAAGGCTTAGATACACTAAGAATATTTTACAGAAAGCTTACATTGGAAAGTTCTAGATAAATTCATATCGTTAACTCAGCAACCATACCCATAAAGCTAAACAACTCACCATCATCCATCACAATAGGTGAAAGTCTTGGGGACTGCAAAAGTGTTTTTTTTTTTTAATTTTTATTCTTTTATTGAATGGTAACTATGTACATTAATGCACTTCTGGGGTACAGTGTGGGTTTTTCACATGCAATCCGAAATACTTCCCTCAAACTGATCAACACAGCCTTCATGTCATTTTCTCAGTTATTGTTTTACTGCAAAAGTGTTTGATCAAAAAGTTAATCACATTTGATTTTGGAGGATATTATGTGGAAAAGAAGCAGAACATTAAATTTTGTAGATTACTTAGACAAAAATTAAAATGAGTGTAAGACAGAGCTTATATCACAGTAGAGCCTTTTAAGTAAAGACAAGAGTCAAAAGAGGACTGAGGGTTTTTAAACCCCATTTTCTAACAATGAATTAAAAATAATTCCACACTGATAATAAAGACTAGGTCGATAGATACACAGGTTGGTAGATATGCAGGTAGAAGGATAGATGGATTGATAGATGGAGAAATGGAAGGGAAAGATCTGTTGCAGTACAGTGTCAACTAATACACATAGAAAGACTGACAGAAAAGGTGCCATGCTGAAGCCATCATTGACAGAATAAATAATTCAGACTAAATTCAACACTGGCATCTAAATGTATAGTGAATGTCTGGGAGGGAGCAGTGTATTTGTATGGACAGAAGTATCTTCCCATTAATCAATCAGGGGGAAATTGTTTCTACAGTAGAAAAATCTAGGTATATGTACACCATGGAATACTATGCAGCCCTAAAGAAACATGGAGACTTTACCTCCTTCATGTTTACATGGATGGAACTGGAAAATGTTCTTAGCAAAGTATCTCAAGAATGGAAGAAAAAGAATCCAATGTACACA
>CAUYQV010195420.1:0-16832 GCA_963574575.1 Galagoides demidoff
GCATCACAGCTCATAGCAACCTCCAACTCCTGGGCTCAAGCGAGTCTCCTGCCTCCGCCTCCCAAGTAGCTGGGACCACAGGCGCCCGCCACAATGCCCGGCCATTTTTTGGTTGCAGCCATCATTGTTGTTTGGCGGGCCAGGGCTGGGGATCCGAACCCGCCAGCTTAGGTGTACGTGGCTGGTGCCTTAGCTGATTGAGCCACAGGCGCCGAGCCGCCCCTTTTTCTTAAAATATTTTCTGAGATACCTTCTGAGTTCAAGGTCCTTTATCATGGTGAGGTCCTTGAGTTCACTGAGTAGGTCTAGTGCCTGCACATTTTCTTCTGATTTTCCAATGGCAAGGTCCCCCAGGAGTTGTTGAATGGTCATCAATTCAGCCTGAAAGGTATCTTTGGTAAAAAGGGTCATGAGTGAGTCATTATTTAGGTAGTCAAGGAAAATCCATAGTCCTGCGCCCAGCTCCTTGCCACTACCTATGGAACTTAGCAGAGATGGAGCACAGGAGTTTCAGATGTGGAAGTTACTGCTGTTATTGTAAAATCAGAAACCTGGACAAGCATCCAGTAAGAGAAGAGCTAAATTCTATTTACCCATATGAGGAATTACGTGCCATCATACCCTTCCAATAATGACTTCCAACAAAGACAAATACGCACGAAATATGCGGTAAACCAGGAAACGTATGGCTTGATAGAAGTTATGCTGCACTAAAGACCGAAAGGAAATATACCGACAGGCAACGTGTGACTTTTTCCTATATGAGTGACTGAGGTCAGATGAGGTCATTAGGGTGGCTCATTTTCCAAAGTTCAATGTCATGCCTACATCATGTCATATCCTAAAAAGCTCTGTTTTACTAAGAATTATTCTGTCTGAGGCTGCCAATAAAGCAATACCCTCTGCGATCTTGGACTATATTTTTATTCTGCCTCATATGAGTTGTGGGTGGAAAGCTCTGCAGCAGAGTCTGCCTCTGAATTTTAGACAGCAATGCTCTTCTACAGCAGCCTCAAGCAAACATCTTTAGATGGTCCATGAGAGCTTTTCTCAGAAACCAAACTCTGACTTTGGGAAGACACTGGATATAAAGAGAGCTTTAAGAAGAGACACAGCAGTTTTTACTCTCACCGAAGTCTTCCAGTGGAAGATTAGATGGGAAACAAGGGGGATCTCCCTGCTTGGCTGAGAAGGCAAGCAGGGTAGGGCTGATGGTCTTATGGCTCTTGCCAGCCTCTGAGGCACATCTGTAGGACCCAGGGGGCTACAGGCTAACCCTACATGAATACCTTTTGACAGGACAGGAAATCACTGTGAATCCCACAGCCCTGGGATCAAATCCCAGTAGTTACTTATTCAGGACTAGACCTTTAAGGAACCACAGCCTTATGAGCCCCCACTGTCCTCTGTCACCTCATGGGGGACCACTTTTCATAATGACGTCAGGCCTGTAGGAAGCACTGACATGTGCTCCTCACCCTGCAGGCTGCATGGTGCAGCTGGATGGCCAATGTCCTACCTAAATACTGCTGCTTGTCTCTTCCCATGTGGACTGATCTCATGGGGATCTAGAGCCATGGCAAATGTCTTGTATTGTTCCTTAAAGTGTGTGGCCACTTCCTCAAAGGGACTGAGCGTCGCAATCTGCAAGCAGGACAGAAGGAGCCTGAAAACCCTACAGTCACCAGACCGAAGTTAACAGCTTGTACAAGGTTAGGATACAGCACTGGCCTTTTCCTGAGCCCTAAGGGGGTCAGAGCTCAGGAAGCTTCTGAGGGCACAGGGAGACTGCATTCTCTCTTCCTGGCAACAGCCCAGCAGACAGTAGGGTGGCCCAGGCTCTCACCATGGACAAGTATCTGCCTTCCAGTGTGTTCTAGGTGTGAGCCCTCCTCTGGCATCACAATGGACCCATGAAGGTTGGGCGCTCCTGCCTTGGAGAACTCCAGATGACACATGCCATCTGGGTCTTCATGGAGGTGTGTGAAAATATACAGTTGACCCAAACAAATAAGGGCTTAGGGCTGCCAAGCCCCCACTCCCAGCAGTAAAAAAATGGACGTATAACTTTGCTTTGGAGACAGGAACTTACCCTGGCACCTGGGCCAGAGTGCAATGGCATAATCATAGCTCACTACAACCTCACACTCTCGGGATCAAGCTATCCTCCAGCCTTGGTCATGTGAGTAACTGGGACTATAGGCATGCACTACCATACCCAGCTAATTTTTTCTAATTTTTATACAAATGGGTGTTCTTCCTCAGGCTGGTCTTGAAATCCTCACCTTAAGCAATTCTCATGCCCTTAGCCTCCCAAAGTGATAGGATTACAGGTGTGAATCACCATGCCTGCCAGCATGTAACTTTTAACTCCTCCCAAATTTAGCCATTAATAGCCTATAGTTGATCAGAAACCTTATAACAGTTGATTTAGCACAGTAATAGACTATCATCTACATATATTTTATGTATTCATTGCATATCTAAATTTCTCTTAATTTTTTTGGTATTTCTAGGGTATAAGGTTCATCTGTGTTTTTTTAGTATATGTGCTGCTTAAGCAGGCACTCATCTGTGTTTTTTTGAATTGCCATAAATCTCTAATTTTACAATGTATTTACTGAATACAATCTATACATAAATGCACTCAGGCAGTTCAAACTCATGTTGTCTAGGAGTCAACTGTATTTGCTTCACTTCATTGTCGAGCCACAAGATTGAGGCCCCTGTACTCAGCTCCAGGCCAGGCCTGGCTGTAGGGATACTCACATGAACCTGCTGGATCTTACGGTTTGAGCCATGTCCCTCCAAATTTATTTCTTCTTTTTATTTTTCTCTTAGTGTTATGGTACCATAGCTCACAGCAACCTCAAGCTTGGGCTTAGACAATTCTCTTGCCTCAGTCTCTCTGGTACCTGGGACTACACATGTCCACCCCAATGCCTAGCTATTTTTTTTTCAATTTTTAGTAGAAATCGGGTCTTGCTCTTGTTAAGGCTGGTCTTGAACTCCCGAGCTCAAGCCATCCACCTGTCTGAGTCTCCCAGAGTGCTAGGATTACAGGACAGGCTTGAGCTACCATGCCTGGCTCAAAATTTCTGATGCCCCAACTCCAAGTACTTTGGAGTGCCCTTATTTTGAGACAGGGTATTTATAGGGTCATCAAGTTAAAATTAGGTCATTAAGGTAGACCCCAATCTAACAGTACTGATGTCTGGAGGTGAAATTTGGACACAGGTACACAGGGAAGACATGTGAAGAGACTCAGGGAGAAAACCACAAGCTAAGGAGAGGGACCTGGGACAGATCACCCCTCACAGCTATCAGAACCAACCCTAGTGATTCCTTGATCTTGGACTTTCAACCTCCTGAATCAGACAGAATGAACTGTGGTACATTGTTATAGCAAACACGGGAAACTCACACTCTGGGCATGGGGCCCATCCCCCTGGACAGTTATTTCTGGGTTCCTAGGGTTTGTTCTGTATCCTCCCCCCAAGTGGATGCCGTTGTTCCAGCACTGACCACAAGGCTCTAAGACTATGTGTCTCCCACCAGCACACTGACCTCCCAAGACCACATCATCCTGTCCCTACATGCAACCAGTAGGTCCTCAGGGAATATTTCCACAAGCCTATCAGTAACGTCCCACTTACTGATTGGCACTTTGCACTATAACCTCATTCTCTGAGAAATTATCATATACCAACACCTGGACCAGAGTGTGCATGGTACCAAAAGCCCAGCAAAGGTTAAAAGTGAGCGAGCAGGGAAATCCTATTACAAAGGCTCCCTGAAATGGAGGGCAGGCAGCCTTACTGGAATGCTCAACTCAGAGCCCCTGGTCATAAGATGTTGCTCAGAACTGACCTGGGCATCAAGGACATCTTCCAGCTCCCACTTCTTCTGACAGAGGAGAAGTCAATGCTTCAGATCATGGGCCTTCTTTTGCCACTTTTCCTTTTCTTTGTCCAACACTAATAATTTCTTTTCTGTTTCTCATTCAAACTGAGAAAGACCCTTTTCCATCTGTTCAATGAGAAAGGAAGGCTTAGGCTGGAGGGAACTTTTTCCCTGTGGTTAATCAAGGCTACCCTTTCATCCACATTAGACATGATCAAGGAACTGCTTTCACCTTTTCTGACAGCAGTGCAAATAGTAGTGTTTGTGACTCCATCATTTCCATTTGTTTGTACAAATTGTTAGGAAAAGGAAAAAGAACCTTAGAGCTTCCAAAGAACTAGTGTAAACCCAGTTCCCCTGAACCTCCAGCAGGGGAGAACCATGACGTGTATGTATTTTCTGTGTCCAATTTGATACTGGAATTCTCTACTGTAAGCGGACCTGGTGCCTATATTCTCACTTTAGTGTTTTCCAGCCCTCTGTGAAAAGGAATAGGAAGTTTGCAGCAGCCAGCAGTCAAAGGCTAGCTGAGGGCAGCCACTACTGTGCCGGGACCAGAACTTAGTCCCCTGTCCATGTGTCCTGAGACCACAGCCCAGCCTTCCTCCTAGCAGGGGCAGGGCCTGGCCCCACATCTTCCCTAGTACAGCACCAGTAGCAGGGGCCCCAATCCCACTTTAGACGACCTCTTGTTAGTATCTACTAGTGTATGTGTACTTGGAGAAACAAACTCTATAAATGATATAAGAACATTTGTGGTCTTAATTTTTATCCTAAGGGGCATGACTACTTTGTTTGCTCTAGGAGCCCTGAGTGTGCCTTAGTGACACATGGCAGAGGGCAGCAGCTCAATCAGATATATGCAGCCTGTTAATGGAAACTCTTTCATCTCAGATACTTACTGGACATTTTTCCATTCGAGCAGGTTTTCTTGACTTGGTTTTCCTTTCTAATTGTCCCACCATTCTTTGATCTAAGATATAGAAGAACATCTTAACAGGGAAACGTACATATAAATGGTCTCTCATTTATGATGTTTGGCTTTGCAATGGGTTTATTGGGATGTAATCTCATTATAAGTTGAGAAGTATCTGTACTGACAATGATTCAATTTAAGATTATTCAACTTGGCCAAGCACCTTGGCTCAAGCCTGTAATCCTAGAACTCTAGGAAGCTGAGGTTTGTGGTTTGTTTGAGCTCGGGAGTTCAAGACCACCGTGAGCAAGGGCAAGACCCTATCTCCACTAAAAATAGAAAAGCTAGCTGGGCATTGGGGTGAGTGCCTGTAGTCCCAGCTGCTAGAGAAGCTGAGGCAAAAGGATCGCTTAAGTCTAAAAGACTGAGGTTTCTGCGAGATATGACGACACCATGGCACTCTACCCAGAGTCACAGAAAGAGACTATATAAAAAAAAATAAAAAGGCAGTGCCTGTGGCTCAGTGGGTAGGGTGCAGGTTCAAATCTGGCCCCAGCCAAAATGCAATGAAAAAAATAGCCAGGTGTTGTGGTGGGTGACTGTAGTCCCAGCTACTCGGGAAGCTAAGGCAAGAGAATTACCTAAGCCCAGGAATTGGAGGTTGCAGTGAGCTGTGAGACACCATGGCACTCTACTCAGGGCAAAGTGAGACTGCATCTACAAAAAAATAAACAAATAAATAAAAATAAAGATTAGGCCAGGCATGGTAGCTCACACTTGTAATCCTAGCACTCTGGGAGGCTGAGGCAAGTGAACTGCTTGAGCTCAGGAGTTTAAGACTAACCTGAGCAGGAGAGAGACCCCATCTCTACTAAAAATAGCCAGGCATAGTGGTACATGCCTGTAGTCCCAGTTAATTGGGAGGCTGAGGCAAGAGGGTTGCACAAACCCAAGAGTTTGGGGTTTCTATAAGCTGTGTACACCATGGCACTCTATCGAGGGTGATAGAGACTGTTTTAATTAAAAAAAAAACAAAACACCAAACTACGGTTCAGCTTTACAATGCCCTTAATGAGGCATTAAATACATTTGACTTGTGTTATTTTAAACTTATGATAGTTCTTTCGGACCCCATCATATGTCAAGGAGCATCTGTACTTTGGGGGCCTGCTGAAATCTGGTATAATTCCCAACTAGCAAAAGAGGTGGTAAAACAATTTACCCTTAATAGCAGAAAGATCTAGGTCAGATGGGGCCATGTCATGCCCTTCCAGGAAAGTGGACCATAGGTGATGTTTTCTGATCCCACTGCTATCTACTATCCTGACAAGAATCACCCAAATTTAGCACAGTGAGATACTCTACATTTAAGCCAGGAAACAGGCAACTTTGGGGAATAATATCACAAAAACCCAGTTTCTTCAGAAACAAAGCTGACAAATCTCCCAGTCAGCAGTTTGAATCTATTTTTAAAGTACAACTAGAAAAGACACATTCTTTAGAACAACAACAAAGTGGTATAAATAGGCTAAGAATCCCACATGCTGAGTCCCCCATGCTCTTAACTTCTTTTTCTTGCAGCTTTAAGACTATTCATCTTTCCCGGGAGTCCCCCCTCATCTTTTAGCCTGTATTAAAAACCATAAAATGACTTACACTGCCTAAAATAGGTATTGATGTATAGCATGCCACCATTGCAAAAGGGCTCCAGAGGACTTTGAACATCAATAGATGGTATATATGATACCCTCTGTCATAATGGGAACTAAACACAAACAGTCATGCTGTCGGGGAAATGAATGACCTGGAAATAAAAAGAGCCTCATGCAAAAGAAGAGCTGCCCATGGTTGCTATGGTGGTGAGCATGTGAGGATTTACACAAAGAGCCAGAGTAAAGTGTCAGGTTGAAAGGGGCCTTCCCAGACTTCTAGAGTGATCGTGATGACTAGCATAGAATACCAAATATGCTAACAGTAATTATTGGAGTGGGTATATCATGAGTGAGATCTCCCAACCTTGTCTTCATTTGCCAGTTTTTAATAATGAATGAAAGTTGTAGCCACAATTAGAAAAACTGAAATATATTCATATCACTTTGGTGACATCTTCTAGAAGGAGGGGTCAGGGGAGACCATCATGCTACAAGCACAGGAGATAAGGCAGGCAACCCAAGGCGGCAATAGATGGGAGGATAAGGTCTTGTACCCTCTGTGAGACTCCTCCTCTCAGATCACCAGTGGGGAAATAATCACATAGAATAGGAACTAATGCCAAAAGGGAGAACCATGATGGTAATGTGACTCTACTCTGGGACCACACAGCAAGGAAGGGACCCCCCCCCACAGTCCTCCCATCCATCCTCTCACTTCCCCATATGCCCCCAATCTGTCCTTATACACAAACTCTTTGCCTAGCTCTTCTGACCTTTTCCAGAAAAGAAAGAGGGAGTTATAACTTAGCATATATGAAAACAAAATTTACCATCATGCCTATCACTAACTGAGGACAACGGCTGCTTTGTACCCTTGCTTTTCTGATACAGTCTGGGTTTCTTTCCACCTTCATCAGATATTTTCTCAGCAGGTTTTGGCACATCCACTTTTTCTAATTGTGGCTATGGGAATACACGACATTCAGAGGACATGACACCTTCCCTTTAGACCCTGATGTATTCTATGTTGTATTTTGTAACTGCTCTTCCTTTGAGGCAAGGAGAGATTTAAAGAGTGAAATTTTATCTCATATACATAGGACAAAGTAATTTTGTCTTTTGTCAAAGGGTAGACATACACAATCACAGAACATAGGCAACCACCAAAATGTTTGCTGCCGACTTGGTAAACAGGTGACTGATTTTACTGGGTACTTTTTAGTCTTTGTTAGTTTCCTGAAAAGAACATATCAATTTGATCATCAGGAAAAACACTTTTCACCCCAAACCTAGGAAAAACCAAAAAGTACGTGGAACACTGCCTTTATAACAACTTAAAAAAACTTAGGAAGAGTGAGAATATTACAATGTACAGACACCATTCCTATTCAACATTACAGTCGAGGTCCCAAAAAAATAAAACTAGTAAGTTTAGTAAGCGTGGTTAACTTTGTGTATCAACTTGCCTTGCCGTGGAGTAGTGTGCCTAAACACTATTTCTGGGTGTGACTGTGTGTTTACTGAATCGGCATTTGAATTGATTAACTCTGAACAGAACAAAAAGAGAAAGGAGAAATTCACCCCTTTTGCTTCCTGGATACCTGGCTGAACTGGGGCATCTTATTTTCTCTTCCTCTCAACCTGGGGCACCTCAGACACCATTGGCACCCATGGTCTCAAGCCTTCAGACTCAGTAAATTAGACATTGGATCCTAAGATCCTCCAAAATCACCCATGAGCCAATATTTCATAAATCATTTATATGCACATACCCTATTTGTTTTGTTTCTCTTGAGAGCCGTGCTAACACAGCAAGTCTAGAGGCTATGAGGTTAATATTTTAAAAATATGGTTCTAGCAGTGAAGTAGCAATGAACAATTTGGAGATTGAAACTTTAAAGAGTACTATGTACATTAACACGAACAACACCAAATACTTAGGTATAAACCCAACAAAACATGTGCAATATATGCAATATATCTGGAAACAACAAAACAGTGTTGAAAGAAACCCAAGAGAATCTACATAACTGGAGAAGTACTATGTTCATGGATTGAAAGATTATGCTATTAATAGGGAATTCTTCCTATGCCTGATTCATGGATTTAATACAATCAAAATCACAGCAGTTTTGCTAGAAAATGACAAGCTAATTCTAAACTTAGAAATCCTAATTTCTATAGAAAGGGAAAGGAACTAGAAGAGACTAATAAATTTTGGAAGGGAACAGTGGAAGATCTCACACTATTTCAGGCCTTAGTACAAAGCTATAGCAATTTTACCAACTTGCATAAGAACAAAACAATAGAAAAGAAGTCATACATCATGCATGTGTATCGTTTAATCAGTTGGGTTTTGACAGAGATGACAAGAGAATGCAATGGGAGAAAGGAAAGTCATTTAGATAAATGGTATTGTAACAACTTAAAAACGCCATACACAAAAAGTAACTTAAAGTGGATGACAGACTTAAATGTAAAACCTAAACTATAAAACTCATACAAGAAGATACAGGAGAAAATCTCTGTGATCTTGGATTAGGCAGAGATATCTTCAATAAGACCACAAAGCATAATCTACCAATGCAGAAACTGGTAAAATGGAATTCAATTGAATCAACAACTTCTACTCCTCGGATGATACTAATAGGATGAAAAGACAAGCCACAAACTGAAAGGAAAGATTTGGAAACCAAATAAGGAGCTAGCATCCATAATATAGAAAGAATTCTTGAAATAAGAAAATAACTCAAAAAAGGGCAAAGAATTTGAACAGACACATCACCAAAGACACAAATGGCAAAAAAAAAAAAAAAGCATAAAAAGATGCTTGATATCACTGTTATAGAAATGCAAATTAAAACCACAATAAAATACTACTTCATACCCATTAGAATGGCTAATATTTAAAAATACCAATCTGAACTCTATGTGCCTGGTGAGAATGTAAAAATGGTACAGCCACTTAAAACAGTTGGGCACCTTCTTGTGGTATTATATATATACACACACACACACACACACACATATACATGCATATTGTTTTCATCCAGTTCCTAGCTCCTAACTCCCACAGGCCTTGTTATAGTAAGTACGATCTCGTTACCAGCCAGAGAGGGACCTGCCCCATACCCTCAAGGAAAGAATGTTACACAGAGAGGTCAAGAGGAAACGTGCTTGGTTTAGATCGTATCCTTTTTGTCTAATCACATTTCAAGATGATTCACCATGCTTCAATCATGCATATGTAATGAAGCATCCATAAAAACCAATGAGTCTGGAGAGTTTCCAGATGGTTGAAGAAGCGTAGATTCCTGTAGGGTAGTGTGCCCAGAAAAAACACGACCCCCTCCATGCTTCATGCATATCTTCATCTATACCCTTTTGTTTTTTGTTTTCAGAAACAGGGTCTCACTGTCACCCATGCTGGAGTACAGTGGCACGATCATAGCTCCCTGAAGCCTCAAACTACTGGCTCAAATGATTCTCCCACTGCAGCCTCCTGAGCTTGGACTACAGGCATACACAATCACACCTAGCTGATTTTCTTTTAATGTTTAGAGATACAGGCCTTCTTACATTGCCCAGACTGGTCTCAAACTACTGACCTCAGCTATCCTCCCCAACCTCAGCCTCACCAGTAGCTGGAGTTACAGAGATTAGCTGCTTCACTCAGCTCAATCTGTAGACTTTGTGAAGGGCACAAATTTACAAACAACTGGTAAATATGTCTCCCTAAGTTATGCGAGGCTCTCCAGAAAATTAACCAAACCCAAAGAGGCAGTTTGTGAGAACCCCAGCTTGAAGCTAGTCAGGTAGAAGTTCCCAAGGCCCAGACTTCTGAGTAGTATCTATGGGGAGAGGGGCGCACCAGTCTTGGGGAACAAAGGCTTCAACTTGTGGGATATGCTATCTCCAGGTAGACAGTATCAGAATTGAATGGGAAGATACCTGGGTGGTGTCCACTGATCGTTGGTGGGGAACCTTTGCCTCTTGCATTGGTCACAGATTTATTCTCCTGTATTGGAGAAGTGTTTTACTGACTGTGAGAATAGGAAACATGGTTTGAGTTTTTCTACCTACCCTTGCGACAAATAAAAATGTGTCCACACAGAAACATGCACAGAAACGTTTACAATAGCTTTGTTCATAATCACCAATGGGAAACTGACAAAATGACTTTGAACTGGTGAACAGACAAACACACTAGTCCACAAGAAACCAACAACAGCTCCATGCAGTATGCAAAAGGGGGGTATGCAAAAGGCACTGTTAAGTGTTAGGAGGCAGATGCAAGAGGCTATACATTGTGTGATGACACCACTGATAGGACATTTTGGAAAAGACAAGACTGTAGATTTAGATCTGTGGTTGCCTAGGGGAGGGAAAGTTTTCTTCCATCAAAGCACAAGGGGATTTTAGGGTGAACCATTCTGCACTCCTGAAACGGTTCTGTGTCAAAACTTGCAGAACTCTGCACAGAAAAGGGTGACACTCTAAATTATACCTTGATTTAAAAAACTAGAAGAAAAAAATCAGAAATTCTCTAAGATTTGGAGATATTACAGCATATGCACAACATGTGGGGATGCTATAATTGTCTTCGTAGTAACATCAAAATCAGGATAGCCAAGGATGTGACCCTTTGGGCACTATTAGTGTACAAAGAGCCTTTTCCCTCAAGTTGGATCTTCAGTTACAGTGTCAAGGACCCACCAGTTGACATACAGAGTGGAAATGAATCTTCAAGTCAATTTTATAAACTAAGATCTGGAAAACAGGGGAATAGCCCAACTTGGACTTCACTAAAAAAAAAACAAAAACAAAAAAACATGTCATTGAGTAGTCTGCTAATGGTTTTCATTACATCTCCCACAAGGCCTGTTTAGGTTAAGTATGTTCTGTGCCATTTCAATGGTTTTGACAATTTGAGACTGGTTAGATAATAGTTTACTAAATTCTTCCTCTAATACTGGGTGAGTTAATCCTGTCATTTTCCTCTTCCCACAGGTCTTCTTCCCTAAAAACCTGAAAATATTTTTTAAATGCCAGTCATGCCCCAAGGGCTAAGCTCTGAACATTGGATAAGAAAGCTTCAAAACCCAGAAAGTAAATCATTGGGTTGAAACATGAAACTGTTCTTGCCTTACAACAGAGGGAATAGTTTTGTAAGAAGGATGCTTAAAGCAACAAGCTGCTCACCACAGAGACTCATAGCTTGGTCAAGAGCAGACAATCTCAAAAGTACCTGGACTGCTTTTTTCAGGACCAGGTTGCCACCAGCTTACACGATTATTTCATAATTTCAAGTTACTTGCAACCATGCTCAGAACTGTTTCAAGCGTAACCCGAGTAGTGCATTACTTTTTTGCTTTTCTTTTCATAGTCCATATATTGGGACACACCACTGGTTTATAACAACAGTTATGACAGTGGGCTCAGAAGAGCCAACACACCCAGATCAACACACCTGAGTGCCCAGGACCCCATGTCCCAGAGAGCCAGATACTATGACCCTCCCTATTCAGTGATGGGACAGAAGCAGTTGCTCTCTGCTCCTTTTGCTCAAGTCCTTCAGCAGGTTCAAGCACATATGGGACATCGACCGCATGCAAGAACATTTGCAGAACACATACTGTATGCACAAACACTTGTTGAACACCTGGTATATGCAAGTCCCAAGCTGAGGGTGGAGCCAGAGTTCCAGAAGTGCTCAGATCATGGAATATGTCCCAAGGGCAAAGGAGCAAGTGCCTTGAGGCAGGGAAGATAAAAAAGAAAACTATACTGTATGCCTCCAGTTCCCTCCCCCTTCCTCCCAATGTGACCCCAACAACCCCTTCCCCGACCTGCATGTGTCCAGGTGTCACTCCTCTCACTGCCCCCATTCCAATTTGGGACCCTCCCCTGAGACAAGCTCAGCATCCGGGCCCTCTGCAGACACAGCCTAGCGACAGCCCCAGCCCTTTTCAGGATGACTCCTAAGACCAATGCTAACAGAGCAAATGACACCTGTCACCCAACCTCCTAGAGTGCAGTCAGTTCTCTGCTCTGCCCCCACACTCCCCTGGACTCTCCCTATACCTGCTCCTCCCACCTCTCAGCTCCCATGCCTGCCCCCCACCCCCAGTCTCAGATGGTAGCCATTTTCCTGCTTCCCTGGGAAGACAAGAGGGGCCCAGGAGATCCTCCCACCACTGCATATACCCCCTCCATGCCTGAGGGCTGTATTCTGCCCCTTCTTATGGATACTGTACTCCTGGGTAGGGTGAACTTTCCATTCTGAGCATTAGAGCCCTCACCCAGAAAGAAGCCCAGCAACTCCCACTCTGTGCCCTGCAGCCTCTCAAGTTCTCCAAGCAGGTCTCAGTGCTCACCCCGCCCCTGTACCCCTGCCTACCTCTCTGTCCCCCATCACAAGTACCTGGATAGTAATGCTACATAGCTCAAAAGCAGGGTTGTGTGTGATTATGACTTTTTAAGCATAACTCTGTGCCAAGATTTGATACTTCTATTGGCCATTGGAGCTGTAGCCAGCTGAGAGAAAAAGAGGCAACCCCACAATTAACAGGGACCCCAAAGTCAGCCAGAGAGCTGGGTCAGCAACCTGAGCATGTCTGCAGACCGTTGGCATGGAGCAGACATGGGTGCCTGGAAGCGATGACCGGGAGCTCAATGACAGTGGAAGTGCCTAAGGGTCAAGGCCAGGACCAGGCAGGGTCTCAGGGAGAGAACCAGTCTGTTAGGCAACTAGAAGTCTGGCTCTCCTAGAGAAACAGGACAAGAGTGGGGTCCCTGTCTCACCTTAATCCTGTGTCAAGTGATTGCTCACACCTGGGAAGAAGGGAACACATACCCTCACCACCACCAATCTACCAGTCAGAAATTTGCATGCCAATTGCCAAAGGATGTAGAGAAATTTCTAGCCCATGGGCCAAGGCACATAGGTACAATAGTCTTGAAGATGACCTAGAAGCACCTGAAGGCTAATTGCCATGTCATCAGGTTAAAGCTACATTGTGGTCCACAGCCCCTACAGGGGCTTCAGAGAGGCTCACAGGAGGTCAACATGTGCAAAAAGAAGTTGGTTCCAAGGAGACCTCTGGATCAGGAGGTAGGTCCAATCCAGGCAGAATAAAACAGAACCCTCAGCCATAACCAAAGCCTTTTCTTATTTTGACAATGGAGGCCCCTTCATGGTCTATGTCTGTTAGACTGTATCTTGCTCTTACTCCATCAACCTATCTTTTTTGTCCTCAACAAACTTTGTTCCACGCTTGCCTTATGTTGAGGCCTGGTCATTCTTTGGCTAAAAGCACCCTGAGAAACCAGGATGCAGACTGCTGCCTGAAACCTGACAAATCCACAGAAGGGCCTGCCACTGGATTGTGCAGCCAGAGGGGTGAGGTAAAGGACACCCCATTCTAAGCAGGGGAATCCATCCTGCTTTGGGTCTTTTAAAAACTATCAGTAAACAGTGTTACTCAGTGAGAAAAATCTAAGGCTCTGGCTGTCTAGGACTGTGGGGAAGAAAATCAGTTTCAAGCTTCTGGAAAACGAGGATGCACCTGTTTGTTTTAAATAGGGCTGGGTTTTCCACAGAAGTAATGATGCAATGAAGTGTTATGCACAAGATTAACAAGAAATGTGGGAACATAGAAGTCTTTAGAGCTAAATTCCTACTCTAACTTCTGTAAATAGGGCAATGCCACACAGCATTCATTGAGAAATACTTCATTGTGTTATAGTCTGGACTTTCAAAGACAGAGATCAAAGAATCTACCATCCAAGCCACGCTCTGAGAGTCAGTGATGTGTAGGGGCTGTTAACAGTGACTCCAGACCCACATGGGAAAATTAGACCTATGGGCATCCCCATAAGACTAATACTTATATAGTGGAAACAGACTATAATTTTATTTAGTATTTGAAACAGTCTTGCTCGGTTACCTGGATTAGAGTAAAGTGGAGTCATCATAGTTCACAGATCCTCAAACATCCAGCCTCAAGTGATCATCCTACTTTGTCCTCCTAAAGTGCTGGGATTACAGCTATGAGCCACCACCCCTGGCCTAAGACTCTAATTTCAGTTCATGTCCGCCACGTCCACCTTCTAGAAGATGTGTCCTGGACACAGCTCATGAATTTCATGGTTGAGAGGGACCCTACTGTCCAACATGATCACCACCATCTCGTGATACATTCCTCATCAGGGGACTAGGATGGCCACACAATCTCCAAAAGTGTCACCACGAGGCAGTAAAGCCATATAGCCCCCTTCTCTGGCCTGTTTTTTTCTTTCATCAAAAGCATTTAATGAAAGGGGGAAAAAAATCACATTTAAATGGATCCTGCTATCTCTCCCCTTCTGTGCTTCTTTCTTCTTTCTGGCTCCACCAACCATGCCAGACCCAGCAGAGGCAGGCTTTCTACAAGAGAAGAGAAAGAGGTCTTGTTCATCAAGATGCTCAAGCAGCACAGGGGAGCCTGAGGGATCTCAGCACGGCTGTGCCACCTCAGCAGGAAGAGGGATATAAGGAGCCACCAGCCCCGGTCACCTGGGCAATCTGGCACAACTCAATACCTGAGATATGAAGGGGCAGATGACAGGAGCTCTGTGTAAGAGATCAGTTTTTCTGAGTGTGGAAGATCTTGTTAGCCCTAGGTTCATTCATTCAGTAGATGTTTACGCATCTGCTGTACACCCATAGGGATGTGGTGGTGAACAAAACACAGAGCTCCTTCGGAGAAAGGCAAGATCAGCATCTACCTCAACAGGAAAGCACGAAGTGGGGGCTCAGCAAGTACAGGGGTGGGGGCATGGATGTGGCAAAACACAGCAGGTTTAGATACGTGACAGAGGACATCCTGAGACAATGGCTCAACTAGTGCCTGCACACTGGGATAAGAGAGAATGATGTGGATACAGAAATAAAACAGCGCTACAGTTTAGAGAAGATGAACAGTGGCATGCAGTCAGGGAGGAAAGGTGGCAGGTTCAACCTGGAAGAGATCTAAATTCTACCTTATGGGCTCATCCCTGTTCCTAGAGCACAGGTGTTGGCAACCTTTCACTGTAAAGAGCTGACAGTAAATAATCAAAGCTTTGTAGGCAACATTTGTGCTGCTAAATCTAGAAACTAATCAACTTTGCTTATTCTAGCATGAAAGCAGAGATGGATAAGAGAATGGAATGGACAAGCTATGTTCCAATAAAACTATTTACAGGGGTGATATTTGAATTTCATACAGTCTGTTTCACAAAAACATTTGACTCTCCAATTACCCTCCCTCCACCCATTCTCCCACTTCCCCCTCCTCTTTCCCCTTCATCTTGGGCTGTAGTTGGGTAATAGCTTTCAAATGGAAGTGTGGGTGCTTATATATTGGTTTCATAGTAGAGCTGAGTACACTGGATACTTTTTCTTCCATTATTGAGATACTTTGCTAAGAAGGCACACCTGTGGTGCATTTTACAAAGGTATATGTCAAATCCGTAAGTGTAGAGTATAAATATCTTAACACAATTGAAGTGTGAAGGCTATGTTTGATGAAAATATTTCAAATTGTATATAAAATCAGCAAATTGTACCCCATAAATGCATTAATGTACATAGCTATGATTTAATTTTTTAAAAGCATAATAAAAAAAGGGGGGGCAGCACCTGTGACTCAAAGGAGTAGGGTACCGACCCCATATACTGCAGGTGGTGATACTGGAAAAGTGGCGCTCAGCCGAGCAGGGTCTGGGGAGGGGACCTGCCACTTTGTCTTGGTGACAGCAGCCAGCAAAGAAACCGGCAGGCTGGAGCAAGCGGGGAGCTTTCTTCCCCCAGAGGGTCCAGTAGAGCGGCTCTAGAGGACCTGCCAATCAAGGGAAAACACTGGTGCCCATCCCTGATTGGTCCATTTTATAGACCAATCACAGCTAAGCTATTACACTTATATAAGGCCCCTGAGCAGCCGCTTGGGGCAGATCTTCATTGGAGGAAGATAGAGCAGGAGAATAAGACTTTGGCAGACGGTCCAGGAAGGAGTGAGAGCTGTGGGACTTCTACTGCTGATCCTGCTCTACAAAGAGGCTTGGCTCTTTGCTGATCTTGCCCTGCAGAGAGGCTTGGTCCTTTGTAAGAGCTGTAGCTGTAACACTTCCGCTGCTGATCCTGCTCTACAAAGAGGCTTGGTCCTTTGTAAGAGTTGTAACACTTGTATCCTGCCCTGCAAGGAGGTTTGTTCTTTGGGTTGTAAATAAAACCTCACTGTTCATTCTATGGTCCCATTCATTCATTGAATCGTCAGAGACCAAGAGCGTGGAAATCCAGTGTTAGAAATCCGGTATCAGTGGCAGGTTCAAACCCAGCC
>CAUYQV010195425.1:0-34840 GCA_963574575.1 Galagoides demidoff
TGTGGCGGGCACCTGTGGTCCCAGCTACTTGGGAGGTGGAGGCAGGAGACTCGCTTGAGCCCAGGAGTTGGAGGTTGCTATGAGTTGTGATGCCATGGCACTCTACCCAGGGGGATAGCTTGAGGCTCCGTCTCAAAAAAAAAAAAAGACTGAGTATCCCAGTGACAAAGATTGATTTCTGCATTTATCAATACGGCATTAATACTTGGATATGGGAACAGCAGTGTGCTGTAAATAAAATGGGGTATGTTCACCGAGGAACCAAGGTGTGACTAGAAAGAGGGCAATATTTTATCCCGGGAAATTAATTTTGCTCTTACTAACATGAGACCTTGTAAATACTCTCCAACCATGAATTACATTACTCATATCTCTCAAAATCCATATTGAAGGCTGTCTCGAAAACTGAAACCTTGTTATTATTTTTGTTGAGTTTTTTTTTTTTAACAATCTATTTTACTACTTTATGTCTCTGAAAACAGAAAAGGCAAGGAAAGTTTTTTGATGTTTAAGAATCCTAAATGCAAGGTTTTGGATGTTGTATGAGCAGAATATGCTCTCACATTAAAAGGAGTAAAATAAGATCGGTTAAAATTTAGAAGAAAAGCTTTCCAATCAGTTCATGGGTATCCTCAGCTGAACAGATAGACCCTCCTGTACACGTGCTGTCCTCCTGCCACCTTCTCTGCAGGAACATCTGTTATAAGTAAAGTCAACCCTTTATGACTATGAAGGTAACAGGTGCATAAAAAAATGCATGCATGTAAAAAATCCAAGAAAAGTACAAAGAATAAAAAGTCTGAAGAACTATAACCCACCGAAAAGTTTATATTCCCTTTGGCATACGCGTATGTGTGTATTTAATGGCGTGGAGGTCACACACAGATATAGAAATATATCTTCTGTTCTCTTTTAGGGGTAAAAGGAGCAGAAGAGTAGCATTTTTTAGAGCAGTATTCTGTTTTGAGTTATGTGAAAAGTTAGTAGACAAGAGAGGGAAATAGGGCCAAGGGCAAGTGTGTCTTAGCACTGAGTATAGAATTACAGAGACCAGAAGTCTAGCCCCCGGACCCCTTCCTATCTTGTTCTCTTCCTCTCCTTAACAAACACAGACTGAGGATTCGGGGGCCTTAGGCACAGTGCCAGGGCTCTGGGGAGGTCAAGTCCTTGTAGTCATGGACTCTGTGGTGGGGAAGCCAGGAGGTTTGGGACCCCAAAGAGAGGATCCCAGAGAGGCAGGGAAGCTGGGAGCTGGTGCAAGTACATTGCTAAGAAGAGTAGAATGGCTCTTCAGAGGGTCCACTTAAGAGCCTTTCGTAGGCAAGGAAGCCACAACAAAGCGCTGAGAAATAGGACATTTGCATCTCAGTATCTGTTCTGACTCTTGTAGCAAGTCACCAAGAGCTAAATTCTAAATTTTGTGGTATAAAAATATGTTAAATTTCTGTCTCCTGTTTGGAGTCCCAAATCCCTGATATAAACTAATCTGAGACTTGTCCTGCTAGAACTAAATCTCTTGAGAGGATCACTAAGCCCATTTCATGGAGGAATGAACACAAGCCTGTGAGCAGGGCCCGCACCGGCTTCTCCTTAGCACAACTGCCTGCATTGATGAAGTGTCTTGAGGAAGCATTCTGTTGGGACAGTTTATTCCTGCTTGCTGGACAGACATCTATTTGCTGATACGTCTTTGTGCTTTCAAATATTTTATGTATATATAAGATACATATAAAAGAAAACTTATAAAGTGGAATAACTACTATTTTTTTTCTTGAGACAGAGTCTTGCTCTGTCACCCCAGGTAGGGTGCAGTGATGTCATCATAGCTTGTGGCAACCTCAAACTCCTGGGCTTAAGTGATCCTGCTGCCTCGGACTCCTGAGTAGCTAGGACTACAGGCACGCTTCTTGATATCTGCTAACTTTTCTAATTTTGGGTCTTGCTCAGTATGCTCTCAGAACTACTAAGTTCAAGGGATCTTCCCACCTCGGCCTCTCAGAGTCCCAGGATTACTGGCCTCAGCCACTGTGCTCTGCCATATTCTTGACTCACAGGCAGAGACTTCTTTGAACCATGTGGAGGCCCCCATCTCTGGAAGCCAGTTTCACATCTTTGTGGGGACTCAGAGGAAGGTAAAGGGAATAACAGCACAAAATGGATGAAAGGGCCAGAGAGTGAGTAAAGAAAAATTTAGGGAACGGGGTTTCTCCTAGGGCCCTAAAATCTGCTTACTTAAAAATTATCATGGTATTCTCCCGGAAATGATTCTTTTCTCTGAGGTTCATTTTCCCCTATCCACACAAAACTCTGAGAAATATTTCTGATTCCCTTGAAGATCTTTCACGTGAGTGATACCTTTCGTTTGGAGCCAGTTTCAAACTAGACAGTTAAAGCGAATTCTTACCTAAGGAGCTAGTCTAAATTTCTAAAAGGAAAGAGCAATTATCTACTACCCCTACAGCTACATGAAAATGAAAATGGAATGGGGAAAAAGACTTTCAGAATCTATTTCCTTCATTTGGTGATAGCCTCAGGCCCCAAATCTCATTTTGTAGAGCATCACGTGTCTAGCCGTGGTTTTATTTAGCTGGATTCTATGGCCTTAAATCTCATGAAAGGCATGTTATAAACTCAAGAAATTAAATTTTTCATGGGTTTATGTGCGGCTCGGAAAATACATTGTCACAATCCACACAGGAGCATAATGGCTGCTTCTGCAATTGCTGAGAATTGTTGTACTTTTTTTTTTTTCCTGAAAGATGCAATAATTAAAGTCACAAGCAATTCAGGTAAGCAGGTGGTGCTAGAGAGGTTCAGCAAATGATAACACATCATTCAAAGCAGGGAGTAGAGCAGGCAATATTCAATCAAATAAACAGCTGGTGTTAAAAAATTATATTAGCAGGAAACAGAACTCTAATTTAAAAACTGGCATTCTAGAGCAGTTGTTCTGCCTGTTACAGGGGGGTGGGGTGGATGACTGTCAAATGCAACTAGTGAACATGTTCATTTACTTGGCAAAAGAGACTTTGCAGATGTGATCAAATGAAGGATACTGAGATGGGGAGATTATCCTGGATTATCTGAGTCAATCCCATGAAATCACTCGGGTCCTTAACAAGAGGGAGGCAGGATGGTCAGGCATTACTAGAGGAGGTTACAATGGAGGCACGAGGTTGCCCTGACAAGGGAGGGTCCATGAGCCATGGAATGCTGGTGGCCTCTTGAAGATAAAAACACAAGGAAATATGTTCTTCCCAAAGGCTCTACAGATCCTTCCCGACTGTTTTGTTTTTTTTTTTTAAATGCAACTAACTTTGTGGTAATTTGTGACAGGAGCAATAAAAAGCTTACACAGTCGGTTGCTGAGAAAACCTAAAGGAAATAATTTCAGGATCAGTTTTTTCTGTGCTTATGTCCGAAGTAGGAACTAGGTTCAGAATAAGGCATCAGTGCATCCCACATGCATGCACTTTGGAAATCACCTTCACCTTCATCTTCTGGAACTAGATTGTAAAATCAGAGGCAGATTAACCACAACTTTGCCAAGACACTAAGACTTCTGATATTTAGCTGCTGGCATCCTAAAACCTGCATGCTAAGATAAGGCTTGATCCCAGAAATGAGAATATGACATAGGAGGAGATAATCACTTAGCTGTAGAAAGTTTTTGGAGACGTGTAGAATATAGTAGTCACTGGTGGACTTTGAACCTATATAATTAAAGTGCATACTTTTTGCCTTACCTAAAGTATACCTTTTTAGTCATTCAAATGTGCCAAAATTTGTAAATTTTTACTTAAAATTATTTCTAAGTGGGAAAATACTCCAAAAAGTTGAAGTGTGGGGAAGAAAGGTAATTTTTATTTATTCTTTATTTGTATGTTTCATTTTTTCTTGAAGTGTATGTTACTTTCAAGTTAGAGAACATAGTGTTGTGCGTCGTGTGCCCAGTCCATCTTTGCCTCCAGTTACAGTTGTGAGTTCTCATCCTTGCGTTGGTCACATTCTTTACCAATTGAAGGACAACTCTGAACCAGGTGTTATCAAAATGAATACCCTCCCCCCTTGTTTGGCATAAATTTCAAGGAAATCACAGATAGTCCTACCCCATCCACGAAGCTGCTGGGAGTCCTTGCTTCTCCTGTGGGTGTCCCTGTTTTACACATAATGCGACAACAGAGAGTTACATTTCAAACTGGTGACTGCTGGGTGGCAGATGGTAGCAAAAGTTTAAGCTTAAGAGTTCGCTAACTCTTAAGAGCAGTGTAACTCTGGCGATTATTTAGCTTTGGGGCTGATTTCTCTCTTCTACAAAATAGGGATCATGGTACCCACTTCACTAAAACTAAAATTTTTTCACAAGCTATCATCATGCATATCATCCAGATGTTTTATAAATTAAGAGAAGCATAGCCTTAACAGCTATGATTGAAAAATATACTCTACATATACTTACTCTAGAGTGTATAAACATGTACTCTAATTTATTATTAATTTCCATTTAGCTTTTGTTCAGAAAAATTCCAAAAGTAAACATAGAGAGATGGTGCCTAAACTCTTAAAAGTGTAATGAAAACAGGTTTCTAAGGGTCATTAACTAGAAGTTTGCAAATCATTTCTTTCTTTCTTTCTCTACTTTTTTTTAAATCACTAATGCTTCACAATTATATTTGACAGCATAAGGAATTTAGTTGTTTTTTGCATACATGCATGCCTATGTGGGTATGCACTCGTGTAGAAACGCATGTTTACATATGTGTTTAACCCATGTATACTAAATGCAGAGAACTTAATTCCTAAGAAAGTGGCCATTCTAGAGATCATTGAATAAAAATTGGTTACAATGTTAAATATAAATAAAATTATATCATATATGTATTAGGTTATAAATGACTATTTTTTTCCTCAAACTTTCATAGAAAGTGAGTAGTTTTTGTTGAGCTATTCAATAATGTTTTTTAAAAACCCATTGATCTATCATTAAAATTCCTGATATTATAATCCTTCACTAATTCAGTGTGAGAAAATATAAGCCAATATTTGCAGCTCTGAAATAAATGCACTTTGGAATTTACTTTAATAGAGAAGGCTGGAAGCCACTAAGAATATTTTTTTCAATTTATTTGTGAGATTAAAAAATTACTAAATTTATAAAGCTAAACCATCTGCTAGTATCAATCTGGTATTGAACCTATAGAAAAGAATGTTCATACAGATTTTGGTACCAATAGTTTCCACTTTTTCTTTACTGAATCAAAATATTAAGTAACAATAAAATTTTTTCCCAGTTCTTTTAATAGATAGAAATCTGTTGCCTACTAGAAATAAGTATATCCAGCAAAATTAACTAACAAGACTGTTATAACATGAATGCAATGACTGAGTTCTTGAAATTCTAATTTAAAATACTTCAATGTTCATTTAAACTACCCTGTGCACCTATGTAAGATCAATAATACTATCACAGAAAAAATGTGATTTTGAACTCGAGCCATAGTAAGTAAATAGGCATTCAATCTTAATTAATTAATTGAAAATGGGTCTCAAGTACGTGTTGACATTAATCTTTTATATTCTTCAAGTGGTAAAAAAAATGAGAAGGGACATCAATATTGATTACTTTTTCAGAAGTATCTTCTACATTTTCGAATAGAACCCATTTGTTCAAAGTAGAAGATGAAAGCAAATGCCAATATATCCTCTTTAACTCTACTCAAGCTTCCCCGAAATTAGATTATCAAAACTAAATGGTAGAAAATAATATTGGACCTGACATTTTACCTTTAACTTAGAAGATGTTCAAAAATTTCAAAAGTGATTGATTCACAAAAGAAACCGTGTGACAAAATGGAATGACTCATTCATTTTTGTGAAAATGATTAAATACATAACACATTTCATCGATTCTAAGATACGAATACTTTTATTAATAAATACAGAAAGGAGGAAATAAGGAAATACATAGACATAATACAATTTCTATTATATTATATAATATTGAATTATATATAGCTTAGAATTATGATTCCATAGAATTATATAGCTTAAAAATGAGGATCTATTGGGAAGGTGAAATACTGGCTTTGGCAATGGCAGAAATGAAAGAAAATAGGCAGATAGCTAGTTTGTGAAAAATAATAAGTGGTGACATTTGATATAGCTATCAAGTACAAAGTACGTTCTTAAGATTTTTTAACTGAAGCAGAAATAAAAACAAAAATCATGCACTTTTTAAAGTAAATCATACAACAACTCATCTATTTGGAACACGATCCGTCTATACAATGACCTAGGCCGTATTAAAAACACAGAAGGCAGGAGAAAGAGATGAAATCAATATCAATAAGGCCATTTCTGGTTTACAGACTCCTTACTTAGAATTAATAGAATTCGTGTGTTAATAGAAATTCTAACAAATACGTTTATCTTATTTCAAATTCTGTGATGGATCAGATGTAGCAACTTTACAAATTGACTTCGTGTCAATTTGTCGGTGGCAACCTGAAAACAAGAGAGAAAGAGGGTGTGTGTGTGTGCTGGGGTTGAGGGGGACTGAATAACAGATCGGTAGTAAAGTTCTCTCTGATTCAAGTGGAATCAATCTCACAGGCTGCAGTAAGGCCCAAAGGTGTCACTGTGGGAATTCAGAACTCAAACTACATGTCATGTTAGGTCGGGCTTGAGCCATCAAGCAAAGGCTGAAGTACTCTCTGTACATCCTATTTATGGAGTCGAGATCGTATGTAATCCAGATAGAAGTTTAGATGTCATGGTGCTTAAAGAGATCAAGCATCACAGGGTAATTCATCCTTGACAGATTGGCTAAACAAGATTTTTCTGTTCCTCTTATTTGGTATTAACTGTCTGTCTATATATCCAACTTCTTAATCCTCTCGAGACAAATATTTATTGCATCATTTAAAGCCCTGGAAATGTGGTATTAAACAAAGGTGACGGAATCTGTACTATCCTTACAGGCTTGTACTTTTAAAAGGAAGATAAACCAAATGAATAAGGAAATATATAGACATTTTAGAAGGGACAAGCACCACATAGAACCCTAAAGCCGATCAAGAAGGATTTACTATGTCTATGGTTTGTCGTTTAAAATAGATTAGTGAGCAAACAAGTGGGCCAGGAATTGACGGAAGTGAGAGTAAGATGGAATGGCAAGGAAGATGTCCTGCCATAGAAGCAGGCCAGGTGGTTTAAGGAACAAGTGAAGAGTGCAGGGAGAAAACTGGGCATGGTATCAAAAGATAAATGAAGATAGAGGTGGGCACAAAGTATATGGGGCATTGTGGGCTATTCTGAGCACTCTGGTTTCTATTGAGGTGTAGGGTTTTCAGGTTACTATGGGAACATTTCAAAAGATAATGGTGGTAAGTAAGAGGGGTGAGAGTGATCATATTTTGGATATATTTTGAAGAATAAATTGGCCTTGAAGCAATAGAAGCATATACACGGTATTAATGAAAAGAAATGAGATTAGTATGATACCAAAGATTTTGGCTTAAGGAATGGAGTTGCAATCCCAGAAATGAGGAAGATCAGAAAAAGGGTTTAAGAGGAAGAAGGCTAATTCAGTCATGACTGTGTTGAGCATTCATAGAGGCATTGCAGAGGTGTTTAGAAGGGGTGCTTAGATTCAGCATTAAATTGGGTGATGGGTTGGCTGGTAAGGTTTCCAGAGAATAACCCTATGCTAAAACCTACACAGTGCTATAAACTCCATGAGGGCATATCCAAGAACCCTCTTTATTTTTTATTTTTCTTAAAATGGGGTCTTGCTCTGTCTCCCAGGCTGGAGTGCTGTGGCATGATCATAGCTCACAAGAACCTCAAACTCCTGGGCTTAAGTGATGCTCCTACCTCAGCCTCCCAAGTAGCGAAGCCTACAGGTGCACAACACTACACCCCAATAATTTAAAGATGGGGTCACACTATTGTTGCTCAGACTGGCTTTAAAAAAAATTAACGTTTGCAGTTTTGACATGTACATTGAAGACACTCAGTAGAGACCTGATCATTGAATAAAGGAAGACCTGAGTGATGAAGAATTAAGTGGTAACCAATAGCTCTGGCTACTTTTATTGAATTCCCATTATATGTCCCACACTACGTTCAGTGTTTTACATGTATGTTTTCATTTAATTCCCATAACAAAATTATTGTATTATTATGACACTTTCACAGGAGAAGAAACTGAGGTTTAGGGAGGGTAACTGCATTGCTCAAAAACACTTCAGTTTACTCCAACTTTGGTGTAGACATTGTTTTATATTAGCAAGGAGAGTATGAAGAAGGAGCAACAAGGCCGTTCCAGGCAGAGGAAAAAGCATACGCAAAGTCAGAGGCCAAACGCAGATCTCCAAACACAATGACATAGTGGACTAATTACCTTCCAAACTGACGTTCATAAGGCATTTTATGGTTTTAGAAGTATTTTCTCATAGGTATTCCTTATAACCTCTGAGAAGTGTTTTTCTAATGAGTTTCAGTGGTTGGGAACATAGGCCTACAGGGCGAAGTTTACAAATCTAGTCAATAAAGACTACGGTTTTTACCTGGACTTCTCCCACCAAAGCTTAAAATAATTTCTTGTATTTCTGGTTATCTAAAGTCGTGTCATGTATCCATTAAGGGGTGAGGATATGTACATGGAAATGCCTATGTTTTGATGTTGAACTGAAAAAAAAAAGGTACAAGGCAGAAACGAGTGACCCGGAAGATGGTCATATAGAAACAGCTGGCACTTGCTGAGCACTGAGGACATGACAGACTTTTACCTTTACATTCCCACAACAGTGGAAAGGGATTTCTGTTATCACCTCCTTTTGGAGTTGAAGAAATTGGTGCTGAGAGAGCCTAAGGCCATTTACTGTCGGTCATGATACAACAAGGAAGTTGCAGAGTCAAAGAAATGGACCAAAAGTTTCTGAAGTCAGAGTTCCCGCTCCTAAGAGCGTGGCGAGGAGCTGGCTACCTGAGCAGCACTGTGTGTTTTTGTCACTATGTAGTCCCAGATGAAATCAAATTCGAGGAGGTTCTGACGAGTGAGGAGTTACTTTCTGAATTGCAGTAACCTCTGGGCTTGTGTTCCTGGGCTCTGAATCGGGTTGCACTGTAGCTTTGCGCGCTCTTTATCACAGCTTAAGACAGCAGATGGCTCTCTTGCGTTTCCTTTCACTTACCTCGGTCTGTAAACAACTAAACGGTGTTTTGGAGAGGCGAGAGGAAAAGGCAGGGATTAAGGCAAAAGACCTTGATTATCCCGATGCTGCCGCTCTCACCAGGCTGCCCGAAAAAGGGAAGCCGGGCAGACTGAAAATGACCGCGTGAGGCTCCTGAAATTCACGGTGGGAGCCGACCGCGGCCTGAGACCCCGGAGTCCGCTGTTCCAGGTGCCGCCCAGAGGGCGAAATGCTTAAGAAAGGAGATTTCTGGGTTATGAAAAAGTTGCAAAGCTTTGTGCTCCGAGGTGTGTCATTAATGTCAGTGGAAGCTGTGAGGATTAATTTCCTTTCCACCTGGGGGCGGGGAAAGAAATTGCTTTTAAGGAAGGAAAGTATCAGAGATCTCAGAGCCAGCGCTCTTCACCGCGGAACTTGCTTGCGCTCGGAGAGGTCAGGCTGGGCGTGATCCCTGTCCGCGGTGCTGAACCCGCCTGGGGGCCGCTGAGTAAAGCAGGCCGGGTCCGGGGAAGGCCAAAATGCACCTCCCTGGTTTCATCAACCCAAGGATGTGGGGTAAGACTGCAGGATAAGAAAAAGCCTGGAAATAAAAAACCCACATAGCCATAATAACAAGAAGCTTAATCTCACTCTTTTCAAAGTAATATAGTTTAACATACATCAAACATTTATTTTTATTTTTTTAATTTCAGATTGATAATAAGGGTACAAACGGTTGGGTTACATTGTTTGCACTTGTTAGGTCAAGTCCGAGTGGCAGTTGAGCCCTTCACCCAGGGGCTGTGCCATATACCCCTACATTGTGCCTGTTAGGTGAGAGGTCACCTGTTCCCTCCCGCCTCCCCTCCTGCCCTCCCCCTTCACTTGAATGTGGTTGTGTTCTCTGGGGGGGGTGCCTGTAGTTGTTCTTCTACTGGTTCCGTGTTACTACTGAGTACACAGAACACACAATGTAGCTATGTCGTTCGTTGGGAAAGTTGTACTCAACTTTACTTCTTCAAGAAAATCATTATTAAACGTTTTAGGTAAACCTGTGCTCTTTAATCACAAAGTCATTCAGAAATTCAAACATTTATACATCTTTTTATTGATTGATTCAGGGTCATTGAGGGTACAGAGAATTATATTACCCTGTTTGCATTTGTTGGGTGAAGTCCCTCTTATAACTGTGTGTGTCCCGCCCCCACGAGGCGCCATATGTAAGCCCCATCCTCTCCCCTCTTTCCTCCTCCCCATCTCTGCTCCCTGGTTCCCTCTCTCCCCACCAGAAATTCAAATCTAGAGCTTCTGAAATGTCTAAATGGTCTCTCTCTAATAACAGAATCCAAGAGTAGTAGTGACTCAATGTGCAATGGGACCTATTTCAGTGAATTTTTAAGAAAACCAGGCACACTTTAATTGCCGTTTTGTGAGGATCCTTCATCTCTCTATAGATGGTCTTCCCTTTTGAGCAGAGGCGTGGCAGTACAACATAAAGAAATACACACGTACCCCAAATGGAAGAATATGGACATATAGAACAGAAAAAAAAAGGTGGGAAAGGCACAACAAAACAATTTGCTTTCACTTTTACTATCTCTGGGGGCCATTCAGGATTGGAAGTTTCTGGCAAAATAACTATGCCATATCCATTTTAATAATTGTGCTATTTTGTAGATGAAACAAAAAAGTGGAGAAAATAAATAGGTTCTTTATTATTAAATACTGTATAAACCATCCTAAATCCAATAATATCTGCATTACATCCGATTCGATTCTCCTCCCCCAGAGAGACCTGTTGGTAAATATGGAGCACACATCACGAATAGCAGCTAAGCAGTAACGGCTTCCATGGAGAGGCTGTGGCCAAGTTGTGTAGAGCAGAAGGTGGCCAGCCGCCTATAATCGCCCTCAGCTGCGCCTCTCCCAGTTCCTAGTGGTGAGTCTTTGTAGTACTTTACTGCCTATTTCGGAGACAAAGAGAAAGTGTGTTTTGGCTCAGAACTGCTCCCAGGGCTGCCTGTGTATTTTGCCTGCCCTCTTTCTAGCGCTAAAACAGTCACTGGAGAAGATTTTTATAAGTCTCCTGATTACCAAATGAGTCTTCCCCCCCACTTCCCCATCCTTCACGCTGAATTGCGAGAAGTCTCGTTTGTGCCTGTCTTTCTTTGCCTTCCTGCGATGCTAGGCAAAACAGCGTAAAGGGAGGGGGGTACTGAAGCCACGGGCAAGCGCTGCTCTTGCTTCTCTCGCTCTGGGTGTATCCTAGAAACCACGTCTGCATTCATGCGAGCGTGAAGTGTTTCTCTCCCAACCTCCTTTTTATTTTTTTCCCCTATGTGCCCTCTCCTCCCTCTCTTTCTCTTGGACCCTCATATTTCCAGTTAACCAAAACAGAGCACTGTGGGGACCCAGGCAGGGACTCTGAGGCAGGGAGCAGCCGCTGCCGTGTTTGAATCTCAGACACAGTTCATATGGATTTGCTCCCTGACAGAGCTGCTCTACCCAGGGACGCCAAGAGACGGCAGCTCAAATTGGAGCGTCCTCCGTCTAGCTGCTTTTTTGCTGTCACTAGAATACTGTGGCACATTCTTCTCCTCCCTCAATATTTCTGCCCAGTGTTCTCCTGGGCGTTGATGCTATCCAGCTGCTGTTTGTAGCAGCTACAGTGACTGTCATCTCCTCCTCCGAGTGCTGGGGAGCAGTTTGGGAACAGGGTCTTTCATACCACACTACCACGTCTACTCTCTTTCTCCCCATTTCCTCCTGTTTACTCCCTGTTGTCCTTTGGAGAAGACCAGCCTACCCTTCCTGGCGGCAGAAGGCAGGGTCCGGCAAGTTTGGGTGGACTAGGTGAGCAGTGGCGCCAGCTTCCTCTCCACTGGACACACTCTCCTCCCTCCCAGCCTCCCCCCTGCTCCCTCCGCCTCCCCAGGTGGGGGGGCTTTGGTGCCGAAGGGATTAGCAAGGAGGGTGGAAACCACCTCGCCCTTCAACCGCTGCTGGGAGTTTCTGTGGACCGAAGTAGGGTTAAGACCAAGAAGCCTCAGCTGTGGAAGCCGCAGGAAGCAGCGCGTTTCATCTAAGAAAAAGCGCACCGATATTCCTCCGGTCCACCTGCTTTGGCTCAGCCTCTTGGCACCCCGCCCCTGCAATCCATTTGCGCCTTCTTTATTATTATTATTATTTTAACCATAATTATATGTACTTTCTTTTCTTTCTGAAGAGATACATAGGAGAGAGACCACCTAGGTGGTGGGAGTGTAGTGGGGTGGGAACGGCGCGCTTTGATTAGGGATCTCAGGGGAGAAGATTGCTCTCTCCAGATGCTGATTTCCAAAGCACTTGACAATCACCGGCAGAAGGCTGGAGCGGGCGGCGCCGGCGGCGGTGCCGGCCCGGGAGCAGCTGGAGCCCGGCTCTGAGTGCTGCCCGGCGTGCCCTGGACCACAGCCGCTCTGAGACCCTGCCGCGACCTGCCCTCCAGCCCGTGCGCAGGAAGAAGGCGGCTGGCTCTACCTCCCGCCCGGGAGGCGAGCGGGGCAAGAGGGCAGCAGCGCCAGAGGTGGTGGCGACCCCTGAGAGGGCTCCTGCGACTAGCGGTAACCGACAGCGCCCGCAGCAGCGCTCCAGCCTTGGACTCGGACGCAGCCAAGTGACAGCGGCCACGACCTACGGCTCCCGGGCTCATTGCTCTGCGCCCCGGGCGCATCTGCGCGCCTGGCCCCGCGCTCCACGGAGAGGGCGATGGGTCCTAGTCCGGACTGAGCGCCCTTACCCTTTCCCTGGCCCTGCTGGACTCCCTCCTGTATTTCACAGAGGACGCGCCAGGGTCTGCACCTCCTCCTTCCTCTCGCAGACCCCAGCCCCCTTCTCTGTCCGCTGCCTTCTCCGGACCCATTCTCTCCGCCACCATGGCCGCGGCTATAGCCAGCGGCTTGATCCGCCAGAAGCGGCAGGCGCGGGAGCAGCACTGGGACCGGCCGTCTGCCAGCAGGAGGCGGAGCAGCCCTAGCAAGAACCGCGGGCTCTGCAACGGCAACCTGGTGGATATCTTCTCCAAAGTGCGCATCTTCGGCCTCAAGAAGCGGAGGTTGCGGCGCCAAGGTCTGTGGGGGTCCCTGCCTGAGGGTGCGCTTCGGGTATCTCCCCGTCCCCGCCTGGATGGAGCCCCTCCGGGCTCGCCTCCCTCCTTTCCCCTCCGTCCCTCGTGTCCATTCCTCCCCAGCCCCCACCCCCAGGTCTCCCTTCAACTCGCTCTGCTAGCGGCCTGTGGGGAGCTGGGAATCGGCTCTCGGGCAACCTGTAACCACTGAAAACTCAACCCCGCCAAGAGCTGGCAAGTTGGCCCGCTCCCCGCTGGTTGGCGTTTGCTCTGAGTCCCACGCTGTCCGGGCCCCAGAAAATGTTTCTGCTGCTGAGTCTTGGCTTTGGGAGGATAGCATCTGACTCTAGCCCGCTGGGGGAGGATCTTCCTGCTGCACCCCAGGGGTGCGCTGCTCCCTGTCTGATTCGGGTGTCAGGAATTTTTGTGTGCCTCGCCTTACGTTGGCCCCCAGGGCTCCTGGAAAACGCTTGGGTTCCTGGACCTTGGCTAAGCGTTGGTGGTCCCCGAGATGCCCTTAGCCGGGGCTGATGTAGCAAAATCGAGTGGAGGGTGCTTGTGCGTTAAGGACTAGTTCACCTGAGATTTACTAAGAAGGTGGTTAGCCGGGCAGCACTGAACACTCTGAAGCCCCTCAGTCAAATCTGGGGGTGGAGAGAGGGTCATGGTGCGTCTAAACAAGGAGCACAAAGGGAGGGGCGAGGATATAAATCCCTCAGACCTGGTTTGAATAGAAAACTAGCGAATCGCATGAAGCCAAACAAGCAGTTACTACGTAAAGATAACTAGAACAGTCGCCCTACCCGAGGACGAAACAACATCTACACAACAACTCAGGACTACCACGACCTTCTCTGGCTGCCTTTAAAATGTCAGGGTCTGAGAAGGCGACCCCCACGGGAGAGGAGCCGGGTCCTTTTGTCTCCCTCTCTGTTGTCTCCACGTCCAGTTGCTAAGGGTGGTTGTCTGGAGACCAGGGTGGGGAGGTGTTCTGAGGGGGACAGGGGGATTGCTTGGTTTTCATAAGCAAGTAGGCTTGGCCGGAAACCTTGAGGCATATATTTACCTTAACGGGAGTCAGTGTTTGTCCAGCACCTTCATTCTCAGGGCCCAGCTGTGTTTGTTTTAAATGTCCTGTTGTTCCCAAGCCGGGGAGTGGAAGCAGGTGCTGGGTGTGTGCTGTTTGTCCACGCAGCCACCAATTCATCGCCGAAAGAGTTATTCTTTTCTTTTTTTTTTTCTTAAAGCTTATTCTAAATATTTCAAAAGGACTATAGCGCATTGTCACAGTAAGGAATTGGAGAGTACTTGCTCTTAGTATCAAGCTTAAAAAGGCAAACAGCTGAGGAGAATCAGAGTGGAAGTTCCCAGGGAAATCAAATTATGTAAATGTGACAGGAGAAACTTCTGGATGGAGAACCTGAAGGTATTGACATTTTCAGATGAGGGCAGAAGTTAGTAAGAAAAAAAGAATTTTACTTTTCCCCTTTAGCCTGGAGAGGTGTCCAGCCCACCTTTGTGTTGGGAAATGCGCTGGGCTGTTTTCACCATCGTTGGTACACGGTGTGTCTCATTCTCAAGCCTTGAATTATTTGCTTTCCCCTTTATGGCATCAAACAGATTATCTTTTAGAATATGGTTTTTGCCACATAGAGCTCTAAATTTGCTATCTTCTTAAAGGAAACACATTCTGTTCCAAATAAGCTTATTTTGATGCCAGCAATGATTAAAACTAATGTTCTTTAAATATATAACCAGTAGTTTATTTTCTAAGTGTTGAGGATAGATGTTTTCTGTCCTGTTGGGTGATGAAGCCGTGTTTGCTTTACACCTAATGAATTTTAAGATGAGGATATACTTTTTCCCCCAGTACAGAAAGATATCAAAGCTTCCAAATGGCATATTTCTCCGTTTTCAGTCCTGACTCCACTCTCAGAACCTCTGGCTTTGGAGTGATAGGCATGCCTCAAAGATTAATAAGAAAAATGTATGGGATCACATTTTGGATACCTCACTTTTGGTGGGAAAATTGAAAAGAAGATAGATTAGAAGGGAATTCATCAGAATCATGGTCATTCTTCTTACTATTCTTATATCAGATCTAAAGAAATATGTTCTTCAGCAACTAAAAGAATAGCTATAACCAATGGTTAATTTATGATTATTACTTATTTTAAGCAAAACAGATATTAAAACTATATGATGTAAATTATATATTGACATGCTTGTATGATTCTATATTATTTTATATAAAACTATATCATTATTCAGTTCATTAAGTATTATTTTGGGAAACATTTTCAAGCATATTTACCTTTTTTCCCCCCGACACATTTACACAGGTAGGAATTGCCCCCAGGAAATTTTTTTTTAATTTTGTTAATTTAAAGATATAACTTTTAAGTATGACAGCTTTATCTATCCTTATATTTGAAAATCTTTCCTTTGACAATTCTTGAATGCTTACAATCTGTTAGGCCTTGTTGCAGGTATCATGTTTTTATCACACGGTAGGAAGCAGAATAGTTGACTTTCCTGTCTGATGAGGTTCATAAACATGGGGTAGAATATCGTGTATAGAAAATAACAGATTAATGAGAAAATACGATAGTCAAAGTTTTATAAAGCACAAAGAGGGCCAAGATTGAGGACTGTAGATGAGAGTGGTGGGTAGAGGGATCTTATTAAATGAGGTAGCTGGGATTGGGATTGGCCACCCTAGGATCCACAAGTTGATGCTGACCTCTGAGGAGGAGGCCGAGGGTTTATAAGAAGGTACAAGAAGCAACGTGTATGCAAACACTTAGTGTGGACGATATCTCAGCCCACTGAGATTAAAGAAAAAAGTGGTGTAAAAATTTTAAGTATATTTCCATGTAGAATATATATTTTTATGTGTCCAAACAGAAGGGAAAAAAAGCAAACACACAAACAAACAAAAAGCAAATCAAAAACTCCACATTTTGTATTTTGGAGAAAGGTAATATAGTATATTTCTTAAAGGTAGATGTTTTCCTTTTTCACATTTTATTAAGTAGTAATTTATTTAACGTAACGTGTACATTACATTACACCCCTCATCTTCCTCCCTATCACTCTTACCCCCACAGAAGGATGATTCTTACACCAGTTTACTTGCTCTTGTGAAGGACAGAAATGTGGGAGATGGCTACTAAGACCGTACCCACCTTTCTGCATTCACCTCCTCCTGCTGTCTCTCTACCTTCAGAGATTCCAATGACAATTCAATGTCCCCAAATTTGCCATGTGCTTCCAAATCCCCGTGCTTTTGTTTGGCTTTATCGTGTGCCTAGAATCTTCTCCCTACTTCTGTCTTCACCTGTTGACATTCTCCTCCTACCTACAGCTTGGGGGCAATGACATCACCTCTGAGAAGTCTCTCTGCATTTCATAGAATTAAAGAGAATCTCAGTAATAATCTCCATTGTTTTAAAAAATAAGAAAAACATTTTTTTAGAAAGAATTGAAAACTATCCTCTTGTAGCATTTTGTGCCTCCCTGTTGTTGTTTATACCAGATAATAATTAATTCACCACACATATCTAGTTGATGGTTGTTTGAAAGCAAAGTCTGTGTTTTCTGCATCTTCAGAGGCTCTCTAACCTTGAGAGACTGTTTGCCATGGCCTGCTGCTCACCATTGCCCTTGAACTGGAGTGAAATAAGAAACATCAACAGGCCCAAAGCTAATACAGCTGTTCGTGAACCACAGTGCTCTAACTAATTTTAGAAATAAAGATACTTTTAAATTTTTATGTAGTTTTTATTGGTCTAAATAAATATATATAATTTATATCTTTTTAAGGGATTAGAGGTTGATTACATAGTTGTGGACTGTTTACAATAATATATTTAAAATCTATGTTAATTTAGCCAAAGAAAGAATATACAAGGAAATCAACAGTTTGCAAATAATTTTATTATTTGGAATCTTAAACAAAAAAAGAAAACAAAAATAGAAACTGGGTGTGATTATGTGAAATGATTATTTTATCTTCAAGTGTCACATTTTAGGATGAATTTTTAAAATCCAACAAGAACCTTGATTGTTTGCAGGGTACAACCTCTCCAAATCTTTAGGGTAACTAATGCTATTGTTGCTTGAAATTTACATTTTTTTTTGGGGGGGGGGCCTGATCATAAGAGCCATGGCACTATGTGGCATGCATGTTTAATGAGTAGCTGTGTGGGTTTCTCACTCACACACCTCACCTAATATAAATTACAGGCTGTCATAAGAAATAAGGCATTACAAATGAGCTACTTAAAATATATTTTCAAGTTAATCTATAATAGAAAAAGCAGAAATGTATATACACCTTAAATAAAGAAATCTGCTTTGCTTCAGTGTGATAGTGAAATTCATCAGTTATCCTGGGAAAAGTACTTTCCTTTTACACATAGTATGTAATGCAGGGACTGTCCACGCTCTCAGGAAATAATCAACAGCAAATAGTAATCAAAAGACCACCATTCTCATGCTACCAATTCACAGTCATTAACATGTACACATAATACAAGGACCATGTGGTTATATTTACAGTTTAAAGAGATCCTTTTTCTCCAAAATATCATGCTTTTAATTTTTTTACAATTTTATTTTCCTTTTTATTTTTTAAGGCCATGTTCAGGGGAGTCTTCCTACACACCTTTTGATAATACTTGTTGCTGACTTTTTGATAAGTAGACAGTTTTATTATCTTTAGTTGTATTAAGGGTAGAGAAAATTAAGTCCTTCTAAATCAAAAGGTCTACTTTAAAAATAATTTTTTTTTAACAAAACAGTGTTTTGTAAATGAAGTGTTTAAGTGAGCAATTTTATGAGAACCTTACTGAGTGGGTAAATGAAACAGTATTAGAAACAAAGTGTGTTGGTTTTTGGTGCATCCCCACACCCCACCCCCCCACCCCCCGCCCCGGTGGCTGAGTTGCTGTGATTTCAACATTCTACATTTGCTACAGGTTTTTCGAAGTGGTCAACCCTAAAGTGGTGCAATCAATCAAAGGTGGGGCAATAAGTAAATTAGGTCAGGTTATGTAGAATATAATTACGGTTAAATAAGATGATTTGTTCTGGCTGAATTGTATTCATGGATTGAGTTCAGTTTACATATACTGAGAAAACAGTTACCATTTCATGGCCAACTGTCTGAGGATGAAATCCTTTGACACTGCCTAACATAAGATTTCAGAGGCACTGAACACCGTGTGCCACCCCTTCCTACCCTGAGGTTGTCATAATTAATTGCAAGTTCCATGTTATATTTCAAATTACTATAATTATTAAATTAGGGTAGTTTTACAGTTAGCCCCAACTTTTGTATTTTTGTTAATTATTCCAATATTTATAATGTTATTGTGAAAATAATTTTTTTCAAAATAAACAAGAACGTCTCTTGTCTTTCATGTAAAATGATAAGCCTTCTAAATTTTATTTAATTAAAAAATGACAAAAATTTAAAGGAAAAGGTTTTTCAATGTATTTATCTACTTGGTTGTGAAATTCCAAGATTTCGTCTCATTATAATTGATATTAGTATCTCCTCAATTAGTGAGACACTTTAGCCAAAATAGACTATAGTATTTAGATAATATATATTGTATATAACATTTTTTTTAATTGTTTGGGATTCATTGAGAACACCAAGGATTAGGTTACACTGACTGCAGTTGTTAGGTAAAGTCCCTCTTGTAATTGTGTCCTGCCCCCTAGAGGTGTTCCACACACTGACCCCCATCCTCCTCCCTCATTCCCTCTCCCCGCTCCCTCTTTCTCCTATCCGACCCCATATGTCAGATCACCTACTGCCTTCATATTAGAATTGAGTACATTGGATTCTTGCTTATCCATTCTTGTAATGCTTTACTAAGAATGTATTCCACCTCCATCCAGGTTAACACAAAAGATGTAAAGTCTCCATATTTTTAATGGCGAAATAGTATTCCCTGGTATACATATACCACAGCTTATTAATCCATTCCTGGGTTGGTGGGCATTTAGGTTGTCTCCACATTTTGGAGATTGTAAATTGAGCTGCAGTAAACAGTCTAGTGCGAATGTTCTTATGATGAAATGATTTTTTTTTTCTTCTGGGTAGATGCCTAGTAATGGGGTTGCAGGATCAAATGGTAAGTCTAATTTGAGTTCCTTGAGTATTTTCCATACTTTCTTCCAAAAAGGTTGTATTATTTTGCAGTCCCACCACCAGTGTAAAAGTGTTCCCTTCTCTCTACATCCTACCAGTGTCTATAGCTTTGAGACTGTGATGTGGGCTGTTCTCACTGGGGTTAGGTGACATCTCAGGGTAGTTTTGATTTGCATTTCTCTGATGATCAGGGATGATGAAATTTTAAATATTGTTATTTTATTGCCTTACAGCTAAATTAAAACATAATGGTAAAAAACAAACAAACCTATGAGAGACCATTTTAGAGAGGTTAATGCAGTTTAAAGCCAGTGCTGGCATGACTTAATGACTGATTTAGTAATTCTATCAGTAGTGATCCCAACGTTCATTTTAAGCAACTCGTATCACGTGGATGTGTCCCCTGTTGCTCTCTAGAGGTGAGAGAGCAGCAGTAGGGATGGATAATAGGGATCTAAATACCAGTTTCATATCAATTGTATGACAGTTACCATTTTATCATACAGGAACATGTCCCTTTTCATAAAACCATATTTTGTAAGTTTTTTCTGGAGTGCATGTTTCACCCTCTGCTTTTATAGTTCTTTGATATACAGGTAATGCTATAGAGAGGCGTATGGTGTCACTGTAGGGCACAGCCACTTCAAAGCCACGGTCTCATCAGTGCCTGGCATATAGCGAATATTTCCACAAATACTTGTTGAGTAAATGAAAAATCCCTTATTTCTCAGGATGTATATGCAACAGTGACATAGAGTGACAGTTGAGATGAATGAACACACAGCCCTAGCTGTAACTGGGTAACTATTAGTGTGTTTAACAACTTCTTACATCACACTCACTCTGTGTCTGTGGAGTACGATTTACTCTTCATAACAGACCTATGGTATGCTGCATTATCCCTCTGTTAATACACTGAATTGTCCATTCCTGGGTGGCACCCTAATATTAGCTACTCATTCATTTTACAAATGAGGACTCTGAATCAAAGAAAGATAAAAGTTTGAGTGAAATGCCCAAGTTCACACAGCTTTAAAGAGTGAGACTGGGATTACGCGTGGATCAGGTTATAAGGCTGAGTCCAGAGTCCCTGTAAGAATAGGTTGCCACTTATTTTATGTCATCTTCTCAATTACTTGAGACTTGTCACCATTTTACCGCCCAGGAAACTGAAACTCAAAGAGTTATGTTTTGCCAGCTATGATGTATTACAGTCAGAGTTTGTCAAAAAATCTGTCTATCCTTCAATCTGCTCTCTTGTTCACTACTTTACACACTCCCAGTTCTTTATGACATTGTAAACTCTTAGTTAATGGAAGTTATGTTACATCAGGGAATGTGGTGGATGCTCTCTCTATATATATATATATACATTGATTGGACTAATTGTAATGCAATAATTATGCTTAGTATTACAAGGGCAATCAAATTTTTATGATTGTACTAATGTATTATTAAAAAATATTATGATTACTATTATTTTTAAAAATTAAGGGTATAATAAATTTAACCCCCAAACAGAGAGATATCTGTGAAGTTTAAGGAAGGAGACAAAAATAGGAGTGCTCTATTTCACCAGTCCATTTTTGACATGAAAAAGGAACTTTAGTCTTCAATAGTGTCTGGGTAAGGTGTGTGTTGGTGTTATTTCCTTCGTGACTAACAACTTTGACCTGAAAGTTTTCAAAAGGATTCATTTGAACTACTCATTACTATGTAATGACTTCCATGTTCAATCTTCCATCAATTTTTCATTAACTTTCTTGTACTCTATATTTTTAACACTTATCATCTCTAGGTAGCCTTACTGGTTGGTTACATTCCTTGGGCCGTATTGTAAACTGAAGCAAATCACCAAGGTTATAAGGTCATAAATTAAACATGAAAATACTACTAGAAATCTAGACACTGTATGAGTTTTGCTTTTTTAATTGGTTCATAGTCCTTTTCTAATGAGTTTATATATTTTATTCTTAAAACTGATGCTGGAAAAAACATAATGTATGTAGTCAAGTCTAACTTGTTTGTAAATCGTATCATGTACTTTATAGAAATTGCACACAAATAGAAATTTGAGTTTGGTAAAGCCTTATAAATCTAGCTGTAGTATTTGGAGATAGTGCATTTTACTGAATTATGTACATTATCTGGCTCTTCTTATTATCTTACATGGTAAAACCAACTGGTCCGTCCAACTGCCTGCGTTTTTTGTGTCTGCACTTACATAGCTGGTTTTGGCTGAAGAAAAATATACAGACACGTACACTGGCCCTAATTGAAATTCATAGTCAATAAAATCAAGGGAACAGGTTTGATATCATCTATTACCTTCTTATTCTTCAAATCTTCTATATCCCCTTTTCCATCCCCACCCTCAACTATGTTCTTTGAAAATAGAAGTAATCAGAAATAAATTTTCGCATACTCCACGACTGCTTTTTTAAGACTATCTGCAGATACGTCCCTTCACTCTTCTTTTTGTTCTACTGAACTTGGGAATAAACCTTTTGTGCTCCAAACTTAGGCCAGCTGAGCAGCAGATCCTCTGTCCTGCTCAGGGACATCAAGCCAATAGCGACCTGCTGCCTTCTGAATCATTCTCCTCTATTATTCCACATCCTCTGGATTCTTCTCATCAGTATATAAATATGCAGTAATATGTCCTGTCCTATATAAAGAATTATGCATTCCTCCCTAGATATTGACCAAGAATCTCTTATAGCAAAATCCATTGAAAGAAAAAAATCTCCAAATCCTCTCCTCCCATTCTCTCTTGAATGTTTTCTAATCAGGCTTTTGTCTCCACCAACCCAAGATTCTGTTGTCAGTCCTAATCCTACTGATATAGCACTTGGCATTCAGATTTTTTTATAATTAAATTTGTATTTTTTTATCATAGTGTAGTTAATGTTAACATTAAAGTACTTGGAACAAATCATTTATCACACCAAAGCTCTTCATGCGGCCATCCTTTCATAGTCCCATCTGGATATCAATTGAGTTTGTTAACATGGTAACTCTTGCCATTATGTGACTTGAAGTTCAGACAAATGCTGTTAGTCATCAGTTGAAATTCAAAGGCAATGCCTGGTGTTTCCTTACCTCTGAAAAATATTACTTTCATCATATCTATTTGTGTCTGGAAGAAATGACTTGTCTCCATAAAACAGAAAGAAGAATTTTGACAATCTTTCTAAGATTTACTCTTTTAATTTTTTGTCTTTATATTTAAATATATTAGGTTGGTAATTAAGCAATCGCTATTTTTTCCAAACTCCTTAATAACTATTATAGCACATAGTAAATGGCAAACTAAAATAGTAGCTTAATTTGCTTAAACATCACTCAAATTTAAGCATTATTTAGAAAAGAGAGTCCTAAACTCAGGAAGGACTATTTAATATAGTTTATTTTCTCTGTGTGGAATGTTTTCCCTGATATACGTTGCTCTTTATTTTGTGTCTACATTTTCAAGCAGTACTGATATGGTCTCTTCTGAACCTTCCTACTAATTATAGATAGGTAATTATTAGCTTGGTAATAAAATTAAGGTAACCTTTTTGCACTTATTTTTTATTTTTCTATTCTATTTTTAGTCAGAAAGATAAAGGACTTTTAAGGTATAAGAAATGGCACAAAGCTGGCAATTGGCATATAGGAATAAATTTATAGACAGAGTTCAATTATTCTCATCCTGTTTGGTCCTCCAGGGGTGATATGTAGCTACTGGATTCAATGGCCACTAATGAATATAGTAACTTTTCTCAGGAAACGCTTACCTGCTGGTTGGGCAGCTATTTGTTTTCTCCAGAATCCGACAATTCTCTCTCGTTTGAAAAAGTCTTTAAAATAGTCAGAATCTCATCGCTTAATGTCTTTTTATTCCACCAAATGCTTCATTTTATCTCTTCAAATTTCTGCAAATAATTCCTGCCTATCCTTGGATACATCATGCCCTTTAAATATTTGTTCATGGCTTTTACATTCTTCTCACCAGTTGGCCAACTTACAATTGTTTAACTCTCTTAATCTATCTGCATAAGTAAATGCCACTGGCACCTTAATCATTTCTGTGGCTCGGATTGTTCAATAATTACCTCATCCTTATTCCAGCAAATGAGATGACTGCTGTTTTCATGAAGAGAATTTCATGCTGAGGCCAAACTTGGCTAAGACTGCATCTGTTGTCTCCTTCTCTCGGGCTCTCTGGGGGTGGGGTCTGGTTTGAATGGAGGAATGAGGAAATTGGACAAATCTATGCAAGGCAGACGTCGTCTTCTTGGCTTCATGCCTGATACATTAAAGAGAGACATAGCAAAAGTCACCAACATCTTCACCGCATCTGCTCGGAGTTGAGGTGTTGCAGACTGCGTGTCATCCTTCTCCCAACCACAGGAAGTGGTTGGTGTTATTTTCATTTTTATGGATGAGGGGAAGTGAAATCATTTTTATAAGGACTCATACTTGGCAGAGGTAGTATTTGAACACAGGTCTGGATGATGCAGGATGCATATTTTTAGAATTAACTCAATGAGTCCTAATCCTAAATGATAGTAGAAATCAGCATTATATGCCAGTGTCTTCCCAAGGCCCAGAATATGCACCACAAGGTTTTTGCTGTTCGTTTCTACGAGTCTGATGTGAGAGAACAGCATCGCTGGGACCAGTGATGTTACACACGGGGTAACGGCCTTCATTTCTCTCCCTCTGCCTCCACTTCCCATGTCTGCCCAATGCTTGGGACAACAGTTTAATGAGCTGTCCAGAGCAGCAGAGAGTGCACGCATCTCATCATGTCTTAGGCTTTCCTTTTGGAATAATCCATATGGAGAGAGCATGTGGCAATGTTGGAGTTTTCTTGTAAGGTTTGGAGAATTTCATGTTTGTTCAACTTTAATTTTCTTTCACCCAATGTGTTTGCATTTTTGAAAATTATAAAAGTTTTAAAAGTTGCTGAAGTTTCGAGAATACGGCACTAATGAGCCCAGGTTTTCTGTTCCCATGCTACTGCTGCTGAACTGACACAATTTTTTATCATTAGAAACGTCCCTGGTGTCCAAACACTCCCATAAATGTTACTTCCCCTCCTTTCTGTTTAACTTATTGTTGTATAGTCAAGTGAAACCAAGACTCATAGTAACTGTTAAGTACTTTTTGCAACTTCTACACCAACAAATCAGCATAACCTAAAGGTAAAATTTTTGTGTTGATATGGGTTTTTCTTTTGCCCCATTAGTAGGGGGTTTCTTCAGTACAATCTCCCTAGATAGATCAGTTTACAACCTGAAGCACAGCACTTTTAAACATCAGGTTTTAAACACCAACCAGAGTGTCAATCATGTTGGCTGGCCTCAAACTTCGGTTCCTGCCTCTATTTTTATTCTTTTGAATTCTTCTAGAATGTTCCATTGCTGCCTTCTGAAGTGGGCCTATTGATTTTTTTTTAAGCAAATGTTAAAAAAAAAATGTTATCTTTGCTGCCTCTCTCATATCCCTCTATCGGTATGATTCACTTGATTTTTATTTTAGCTCAATGGCCCATGTTTAACTGACACCTCCCCCCATAATCATAATGTGATGGGTCTGGGTAAGAGCTCTGGACACAGACACAGGACACTCCGGGTCTCAGTGCTACAAGCTGGGCAGGTCTGTTAACTGACCAAGACTTCTATGCAGTGAGCAGGTTGGGCGAGATGATTCGGCACTTACCTTCCAGCCTTAAACTCTCCTTTTGTGCAGAATCTCTCATGAGCTGGGCCTCAGTGAATCCAGACAGAACTACATTCCTTTGCCACAGGCATTGCAGAACCTTCCTCCTGGTGGTGATGGTTTAAGCTCATGTCTGTGTCCCTGACCCAGACCCCACATCCTCACGCTGCCCCACCCCCTTGCCGGAGCACTGGCTTTGGCTCAGTGCCTCCTGCTGGCTATTCATTAAACACAGCTTGAAAATAGTTGATTAATTATCCCTGCATATTATATAGATTCTATAAACGTGTTGCACCAAGCTTTCCCTCTTTCCCCAGGAGTCACCCTGCTCTATATTTAGGTATATAAAAGTGATAATTCTTTTATATTCATGAATTTGAATATTGAGACAGAAAAAAAGAAGCCCACTCAAGGCTCTGCTGAAAGTCCGTTTAATGTGTCTTAGTATCTATGGAACTCGATTCTTCCTGCTATCCTTATTGGCTTACCTGTAACAAACCTCCTTATTTTCTTCTAGGGTTGGAATCTGCTCGAGATTTTAAGAAAATTTGCAGCTTGAGTACACAAGACCCAGTCCCACTAAGTGCCAAGTTAGAACCCAAGGAAATAAAGCTTCAATAAGGAAATGGGGAGTAGTGGCAAGCCTGGAAAAGAGACATAACTAATGTGAATGACACACGCACACACACACACACACACACACACACACACCATGCACATAAACACCTACTATCACAGCCTCTGAAACTTAGCTCTGCAACTTACATGAATGGTAAGTTGCCTCCCAGGGGTTTTCAAACTTCAGTTTGAAGTCCTGTTAAATAATGTCGAATGTACTCCTCAGGGAAGGCGTACAGTCCCCCAGAATAGGCACTAGAATGCATTTGAAGACAGCAATTAAAAAGATCCAGCAGAAAACTGCCAAAAAGTAATGCAGATGGCTGAGACCGCTGGATATTAACCAATTTGAATTAAGAGTAGCGGTAAGCTTTCTTTGGAAGAGAGGGAGAAGCATAAAATAAGTGAAGTTCTCAATTTTAATAAGTCGAATTAGTCAAACATCAGAGTACAGTTACAGGATTTGTATTAAAAGTGCTGCTTTGGAAAGAAGGCTAGACTAATGTGCTTCTGATTAGCAATCAACCAGGGAAAACGCAGATCCTCCAAACCATGACAGGATTTTGAGCAGGAAAAATATCCCTTGGTTAAAATTTCAGTAAATAGTAATTTTCCTACTGAAGAAAATAATTATAAGTCAAGAGGATTCTTTTATAACTTCAGGGAGTCATAACAGTTCTTCTGTGAGTTATTCTCTAGCTGGCATCCAGTGTGACTCCATTCGGAGTGCTCCACACACAGGTGGTTTGACTGAGCACACTGATTTCGTAGTGGCTGGGCCAGCAGTGCCTGAACCAGTTTCAGCTGCAAGCATCTCCCTTCATGGGACAGAGTGTGAGTGGGCGGTACACTGCGTATCCTGGTATGCTACCATTTAAAGTTGTAGTTAAGGAACTATGTAACACAAAAAGAAATTTTTGATGTATGTCTTGTTGGTGCTGAGGAACTATGTAACACAAAAAGAAATGTTTGATATATGTCTTGTTGGTGCTGTTCTTAAGAAATTGGGGGGTCGCTATGAAAGTTTTGAGACAGACTGTGTTATGGTTCAGTATTTAACTTAAGAAACTGTCAACTTGCTGGACTTACCAGTGTTGCTGGGAGGGCTTCATGTGTTTCTGTCTGTAGGGCTTTCGCATTTCTTGATTTTTGTGTGCCCCGGAACTTTCACTGTGACCCATGTATGTGAGTGTCTTTCATTCAAATACCTTTACATGCCAGGATGACCCTTACATTGCCACAGTGAACATCAGGATATTAAAAAGAAGACTGAACAGAAAGAAAGAAAAATTTAAAAAGGGTCGAGAAATCTCTATAACATAGAAGGTACAATCAACACCAAGAGTTCTTGAGGTTTGGAATCTTATTTGCTCCTGTGTACATAGCCCCAGCCAAGCGGCTGTATCTGTTTCTCCTTAAGCATTTTATGCTTTGTATAATCTGAGGGTGTTGCTAAATTGATCAAATAAGACACTCCTATGGTTGCAAGTAAAAATAAGACAGCCAATATCTTAGCCTATCAAACTTTACCATTAACTGCATTGAAACACACAAAAACCTTACTTTGGTGAGGATATCGTGGGTGTATGTTCATGCTCAAACTCATAACAATGTATTGCAATTTCTGTATGTCAATTGTACCTCAACAAAACATTACAAGACACCTACTAAGTAGATAATATTATCCCTATTTTTCAAGGGAGAGAATGGAAACCACTGAATGTTAAGTAATTTTTGCTGAGTCTTAGAGTCTACATATGGCAGTAGTAGGATTACAACCCTGTACTCTGACTTCTGGGGCAAGAGTTGCTCTAGTGTGCTCTGACTACTTCCTCTTCTGGGGACTCTCTGATAACATGTAAGAACAATGTGCAGGGTGGCACCTGTGGCTCAAGGAGTAGGTATAACTCAAGGAGCATATACCAGAGGTGACAGGTTCAAACCTGGCCCTGGCCAAAATGGGGAGAAAAAAAAAAAAGAAAAGAAAAGAAAAATGTGCAGAATGCTAGCTGCAATCAGGTTTAGAAGTCACCACTTGGAAAGTGTGGAGGCCAGGCACCGTGGTTCATGCCTATAATCCTAGCCCTCTGGGAGGCCCAGGCAGAAGGATTGTTTAAGGTCAGCAGTTTGAGGCCAGCCTGAGCACAAGCAAGAGCACTCTGTGTATGAAAAATAGGAAAAATTAATGAGGCCTGGTGGTACATGCCTGTATTCCCAGCTATTAGGGAGGCTGAGGTAGGAGGATTGCATGAGTTCAGGAGTTTTGAGGTTGCTGTGAGCTTGGCACTCTAACCTGGGTGAGAGACTCTGTCTTAAAAAAGAAAGAAAGAAAGAAAGAACAAGTGGGGAGGAGATACTAAGAATTCTGGTCTTACTCCATCTTCTCCCACCCTTTCTCATACATCTTGCTATTCAATACTGTGAAGTGGGCAATGCCACCTCATTTTTTTCTAGAAAGACTTTCTTTATATTTTCTTGCTCCATGAAATTTGCAAGACCGTAACATCCAGGAGACAACTGGACAGAATAAACATTCTTCTCAGCCTTTCGGAAATCTTTGTCCATTAAAAAAAGGCATTTTTTTTCATTTGATTAGAAAATTCTTTCAGGACTTCTTATGGAAGACTAGACTTGAAGACAGAAAGAATTCCTACAGTAGAGACTGGGAGACGTTTATTAAGGAACCTATATATTGAAGATGACACAGGACATCACCTAAGTCTGCTTTATAATTTTTATGGAAGTTTTTAGACTCAAAATGCCATTTCACCTTTAAAGTAAATGGTATTGAAATATAGCAAACACATCAAAGCGTGCATAGATCACATACAACTTGATGGATGGTCACAAAGTAAACAAACACATTTGTGTACAGACCACTCGGATTGAGAATAGGACACTGCCAGGTCCCCAGAAATCTCATAGAGCTTTCCAATTAATAAAACCTCGAGGCAGGTACTCTTTTGACTTTACCATATATATTAGTTTTGCCTGTTTTAAAACTTTATATAGGCTCAGCGCCTGTGGCTCAATCAGCTAAGGCACCAGCCACGTACACCTAAGGTGGCGGGTTCAAATCCCCAGCCTGGGCCCGCCAAACAACAATGATGGCTGCAACCAAGGAAGGGCCGGGCGTTGTGGCGGGCGCCTGTGGTCCCAGCTACTTGGGAGGCGGAGGCAGGAGACTTGCTTGAGCCCAGGAGTTGGAGGTTGCTATGAGCTGTGATGCCATGGCACTCTACCCAGGGGGACAGCTTGAGGTTCCGTCTCAAAAAAAAAAAAAAAAAACTTTATATAAAGACATCATACCGTTTATATGTATCTGGCTTATATTTAATGTATGATGTCTTTTTGCATCTGGCTCATTTTTACTTAATATTATGTTTGCAGATTCATTTGTGTTATCTCAAATAGTAGTTCCTAAAACACAAACAAATAATTTTTAAAATTTTCTTTAGTTTAAATTTGCTGTTTATTGTTTTTTAACTTTTTGAGAGTATACATTATAAGCTCACTGATTTTAAGTCTTTGAGGAATTATAAATTTACCTATAATCATGGCTTTAGCTGCATTGCCAAGTATTTATATTTTAATTTTAATTTAGTAAATCATTTTCTAACTCCCATTGTGATTTCTTCATTTATACTTACTTATTTAGAAGTGCTTGTTTAATTTTAAAATATTTAGACATTCTCTAGTTTATCTTTAAATAATAATAAATTACTAAATTTCTACATTAAATCAACCATGGTCAGAGAACCAATGACATACACAGATTGAAAACAAAATGTTTATTTTATTTTTTGTGGCCATGTACAGTTTTTTATGTATGACAATTATATCAAGTTTGTTAATTATACAGTTCAACTTTTCCGGGTTTTAAAACTTATTTTCTTGTCCTCACTTTTGTCAGTAACTGAGGAAACTGTGTTAAAAATCATCCACTATGGGGTGGTGCCTGTGGCTCAGAGGAGTAGGGTGCCAGCCCCATGTGCCTGAGGTGGCAGGTTCAAACCCAGCCCTGGCTGAAAACTGCAAAAAAAAAAAAAAAAAAAAAAAGACAAGAAAAAAATCTTCCACTATGATTGCAAATTGTTTATGTCTTTTTGAGACCTGTCCAATTTTGCCTTCTTTATTCACAGTTTTATATAAGTTATTGTTTCTTCCTGGCAGATACACCCTTTTATCATAGTATTTTACTTTTTTCTTTCGTGTTTACTTTGGTATTGGTATTATGCACCAGGTTCTTTTGTTTGTTTGTTTTAATATTGGCGTGGTGGTTATTTTATGTACTTTTAACTTTTCTGTATTCTTACATTTAAGGTGAACATCTTCTTAGCACAGGCTTATTTGGGTTTGGTTTAGCTTTATTTTAAGTCCACTCTGACAATCTCTGTCTTTTAAGTGGACTCTTCAGTCTTTTACATTTATTATTTCTTGAAATTCCAGATTATTGTGGGAACACATACATTTTGGTGCCATAGTTTGCTTTTGTAAGGTGGAAGTCAGTGTAGGGACATTTAATGAAATTACCCAGGTAGTCAATTTAGATCTACTACCTTAATATTGGTTTTCTATTTGTCCAACCTCTTCTGGGTTCCTTTGTCTTTGTTTTCTTGTATTCTTTTTTATCATCAATGTCTTTGACTATTCTATTTTCCGCCATTGGTAGCTGTGGTTTGTAAATTCATTACGATATATTTGAGCAATTACCCTGCATATTGCCACATTTAAAGCTGATTTAAGAGACTATTAAGATAAATTTGAATAGTTATCATCTTTTACGACAATATCGGGCCCAGGTACTATTACTTTGTCACATAACCTCTCCAGTTTTTGTTCATTGCCATGCTATTGCCTTGCTTTACATATTTTTATGTGCACATAAAACTCATCCAAATTATTTTTATTGTTTAATACATTCAATATAGATTTAGATATTTGTTTTTTTCATTGTTGTTTTTTATTTCAAAATAGTTAGGGGGTACAAATGTTTGTGTTGAAGTCAGGGCTATCAGAGTGCCCATCACCTGAGCAGTGTTCAGGGCACCTGATAGGGAGATTTTCACATCCATTTCTCTTTACTCCTTTTTGAACTTTTGTCTTTCCACTTAGAATTATTTTCTTCTGCCTAAACATTTATTTATTATTGTCATTCCAGTGCAATCCGTTATAAATTCTGCGAATTATGTTTGTGCAGCGATTTCCTTATTTTTCTTTTTAGATCATATTTTTACTGGACTTAGAATTCCAGGTTGAAAGTTGTTTCTTTCTAACATTTCAATGATGTCACTACAATGTCTTCTGGAGCAAAATAACTCAGCTGTAGACTTACTGTTGCTCGTTTGAGGTTCATGCATCTATGTGCTCTTTTTTTCTGGCAACTTTTAAGATGCTCTCTTAACTTTTATATCAGTAATTTTAACCGAATGTTCCTCGGTGTTGTTTTATTTGTGTTTATCTCACATAAGGTTTCTAGCACAGTCTATACCTGGAGTGTAAGTTTTTATGTCAGCTTCAGAAGAATTTTTTTTATATCTCCCAATAGTCCCCATTCTCTCCCTCTGTCCTTCTGGTCTTCAATTACATTTATGTGAGTTCTTATCATTATGCCCCACACGTTCTTACTCTGTGTTCTAGATTTTATATGTTTTTGATAGTTTGTGCTTTGGTCTGGTTATCTTCAATTAAAATATGTTATTTCATCTTCTCTTCCTTTGTTGTGAAACTCATCTGTTGAATTCTTCTATTATTCCATCTCTTTTTATGGTTTCTGAGCTTCCCGTTGGCTAATTCGGTTCTCTGGTTATAACGTCATCCTTTCTTTCACTTTCTTAAACATACTGATTACAGTTCTTTGTCTGTAAACTCAAATCTGAACTACCTATGCATCTGTCCCTATTTTCTGTTTCCCGAATGTTCCTTTTGCATTTTCTTTGGCAATTTTGATCATTTTTATTAAGTGTTGGACATTTTGGATCAAAAAGCACCGAGACTCCCTATGATTTTACCTTTCTTGAAGATATATATATATATATATATTTTTTTTTTTTTTTCTTTTGGAAGGTAATGAGAGTAGGGGCAGAAAATCCCAATTAACTCTAAAATTAAATATATTTGAAGTTGGCTTTCACACATGAGGTCTGACAATTAGGTTTGTGGACTCATCCTAGAAAAAGTGCTACTTACCTCACTGCTGAATATCACTACCGTCACCTTCAAAGTACTTCCCTTGGCTTTCTGATGACTAGTGATTTTCAGCAATGAGGTATGAGCAATGAGCACTTTTTCTAGGATGAATTCATGAAATGATCTGTTGGATCTCCTGTGTGTGTATTAGCTTGTCTATTTCTAGTTTAACTTTTTTTGTTAACATGTAGTTGTATAGAGGTTCCAGCTGAAAGCCTGGATGGTCACCAAGCCTACCCTTCATTGGCAAGGCTTGAACTTCAATTCTTGTGTCTTTAGCATCACACGCTGCCAAAATCTTTGCTCTGATTTTTAGCTTGTTGCCTCCTTCCACTCTGAAACAGCAAATTCTTGAGAGCAAGCCTGGTGTGCAATGTGTTTTTATTTTCTTTTGGATCTTGCCCCTCAGATTAGGTTGTCTTGGAAGCTCTTTGGTGCCTTCAACAATATTTTTCTCCTTTTCTACTTTTTGAATATATCTAGTGTTCACATTAGGCAGGAGAGTAGGACTTTTATGTAGTTGGCTATAAATAGCGCTGAAATTCCTTTCCCAATTTTATAAATTATAGTTTCTGAAAAACTGGCTACTTAGAAATATCTCCATGTTTCTCCCCATTCCTTAAACATTAGAAAGAAAATAAATATCTTGATAAAAATAGATCTTTTGTGATATAGAATTTGTGGCCAAGTTTCATTTCCAAATTTTCATGTAAAGCCTTTGGAAGTTTTGGAAGAAAAATCTTGGCTAGGCTTTTATTTAATTTGATCTGTTAGAACATTACTGACTAAATCCATATTCAGCTCTATTAACAATTTCTAATAAAATCTGGGGCAAAGATGAATATTTCTGTCTGTAGTGGTTTCTGGATATCCACGCTTTATGTGTTATATAGCTCACACCCTTATGCAGGTTGAGTATCCCTTATCCAAGGTGGTTGAGACAGGAAATGTTTCAAGTTTCAGATTATTTTGGGTTTTGAGATATTTGTATTGCTCTTACTAGTTGTGTATCTCTAATCTAAAAACCTAGAATCCAAAATGCTCCCACAGGCATTGCCTTTGAGCATGACCTCCAAGCCTCATCTCAGTGCTCAAAACCTTTCAGATTTTGAAGCATTTTGGATTTTGGATTTTCAAGTTAGGGATGCTCAGCTTGTACTGCTAATACTGCCAGCTGGAATTATTGTAAGTCCTTTATGTTCTGTCATCAAAATTGGCTTATTCTTTCACTTTTCAAGTTTATTCCCTGGTAGTTGTTAACAGCAACAAAGTTATAGATTGTTAAGCCATCTTCCAGGATGTTAAGAAACTCTGGGTTTACTGGAGAAAGTGCGATATAAAGAGTTGTGTGTGATCTAATTTTGGCTTAGCTCTTGAAGTTTACAAGAAAGGTTGAAATGGCACATCTCATCCTCCAGGCTGCTATAACTGCAGGAAGCACCCCGGGGAGACTGGGAAGGTCCTGAAGGGAAATCCAAGTGTTCTGACTTAAGGCGGGTGGTAGGTTGGGCCTTTCCAAACTGCCTCGGTTTTACAGACCTCCTTCAGGTTAGAGATGTGTGTTTTTGAAGTGACTCAGTTGCCCTCCTCTTCAACACCCTTATTTTTCAAGTAAGTTTATAATTCTATCTGTTCTTCCTACATCACAAGTAAGATTCAAATAGGCTAATGTAGGTACGAGCACTTTGCAAATTGTCAGACTCTTGGCACACATGGCAACAGGGACTAAGCCAGGACCTAGCGAAATCTTTTGGCGTGGCTATTGATCCAAGCTCTTTTCTTCTTCTGCACATATAACAGCATATCTCCAAGCACATCATGCTTCCAATTTCATTTCTGGAAACATTAATATAAATTACTTTGGAAATCTGGAATGGGAGGAAAAGATAAAGGTTATTGGTTATTTCCTTTATGTTTTTTATCTTTATTTGTGCTCTGGTATATGTTTGTATGTATGTCTTGCCTAGAAGGAATTTCAATAATTATCCGTTCACTCATCTTATTTTATAGATAAGGTACCCCCAACATATAGATAAGGCCTCCAAAGTTGAAATCCCCTATTACAGTCTCATGGTTAGTCATTGTCGGAGCCAGATAAGAAAGAACTCTCCTAATTTGTTTTGTTGACCCACTGTGTGAGGCAGCATCGCATCACTGCAGATAAAGCACACAGGGACAAAGACACACGTGTCTTCCTCTGCACACGTGCATGCACGTACACACTCAGAAGAAATGGCTTTGCTTAAGCTGTGGGAAAGGATCTGGTTACATTTTTCATTTCGTTCTCATCCCAAAGTGATAGGGAAGATGGATTTTTCTTTCCTCTCAGAGGCCTCTTTGTTAACCTCTTCTTCTTGGAATCCTTTGCCACCTCTTAGCTATCTTTCTCCATTGTGGAGCTCTATCATGAGAAGATACGAATATTAGAACTTAGATTTTGTCAACATGACTCATATACTTGAGGAGTGGAGTAGTCAGTGGGAGGGGAATGATGCTGGATGAGAACTGGAAGGCACAGGATGGAAAACTTAGAAAAGGGACCTCTGGAGTTTAGGCAAATACTGTAAGAAAAGACAACACTGCAGTGTGAGTGTGCTCGTCCTAAACTTTGCACTCAGAGGTACAGAAAGCGTCGACTTGGGGGGGGAAGAAGGGCAGAATATTTGAAAGAGACTGACTTGATGATGTGGATATAAAATGAAAAGAATGTTCAGGCTCAGCACCTGTGGCTCAATCGGCTAAGGCGCCAGCCACGTACACCTAAGGTGGCGGGTTCGAATCCCCAGCCCGGGACCACCAAACAACAATGATGGCTGCAACCAAAAAATGGCCAGGCGTTGTGGCGGGCGCCTGTGGTCCCAGCTACTTGGGAGGCGG